>JAANSM010000358.1:0-30905 GCA_036850725.1 Orchesella villosa | reverse complement strand
TGGTTGAGTTTTATCAATTTCCATCTATGTAGACAAAAATTACAAGCAAATTAAATTTTATCTTTCTATTGTCGGACAGACCCTACCTTCGACCTTATGGAAGGAAATTACAATCTCATATACATAATACATACAAATCCTTAAGCATATATATGTTTTTCGTTATTCAATACAATACATTTATCCCTCCTATTAACCGCAACAGTATTATTATTATCATCATCATCATCATCAGCATTGGTTAAGGTTACCAGGTGAAATAATATATGGTTCATTTAACGCACACACACACTGAGTTGCCGAGTCTGGTATTAATTTAGCCAACAATTCCTTCACCATATTCATATGACCTTGTCATCTCAGCTTCTCCATAAATATTTCCCATAATACCCCAGCTTCCTCTCGTATTATATCCACCTCACAGATAACTTTTTGTACAGGTTCTGAGTCTACCAGAACAAAAGGTAGGAAATCATTTTCTGTGGGCAGAAAAGAGTCTTCTAAGCTTCTCTAGTGGTTTGAATTAGAGTCTGAATGAGTGGCCATGAGTGTAATTAACCACATGTAGCAAAGACTAAAAATAATATTTTTGTACAAAAGGATTACCACCGAATAAATTGCCCTTTCCTAAAAAAATGTATATACAATTTATATGTTCCCACCTTGTTTTCCTCCGCTTCCAATACAACTCCAAAGAAATTAGTAATGTTGTGTAATGGGATTGTGTGAGATGTGCAGAGGATGCAATGGGAACAAGAGAGAGGAAGAGTCATGGGAACACTAAATAAATTGGAAATTACATACTTGTACATTACAACCCATTACCATTTACACTCTGTCATTATCAAAATTTAGTGATGAGCCTGAGCACCTCGGCCGTGACGCATACGGAGAATATTACCAATTTCCCACCACTAATACATTAAAATACAAGCAACCTATACTGCGTTGCGTTCTTGTTGCTGTTGATCACCTTTACTCTCATTTCTAAAGAACGTGAGCATGATAATGTTGCCCATGTTATTTTACATCGTATATAGAGATTCTACAGCTAACTCATCAAATACTAATTAAAGTGTGTATTATTGCTAGGAGTACACACGTGCCTAGATCTCATTTACTTCTAAGCAGAATCCAATTTAACTTACTTTTCCATGATCGTGATCATCATGATGATGATCATATTGGTAAAGAATTAGGTCAATGTATCCCAGGTGAAAGGCAGGCAAGACACTGGTTTGCAAGTGATTTGTGGTTTGTGATTTGCGATTTTTCCATGGTTATTAGATTTAAAATGTAATATGTTGTGGAAATCCAATTTACTGGGAAGTGTCCAAACATAACATGAGAAGTGTATGGCTGTCCACAAAAATGAAATATTATAGCTGACGCAAACGATGCAACATGCAACAGCTACGAAAAAAATTGGAAGTAAAGAAATCCTCTTTTCCTGGTTTACTTTTATTTACTAGTGAAAATTGTCGGCTGTTCTACTTTTTTCATAATTTAGAATGTTTGCAAAATGAATGTGACTGGCGACTGGAAAAGTATAAATGGTTTACGTCCAATTTCTTTAGATGAGAAACTCATAAAATATTTAGTTTTCTCAAGATAAAGACATGAAAAGTCCAATAAAACTGGTCAAATCATGTATTTTATTTGGTTTGACTTGGCATTTCTCTGGTTTCATTACAAAATCGTGTAAATTGTCAGTCAATAATAAGTCCCTACTCTTAAATTGCCTAATGTCGACAGCTTCATGGACGAAGATAAAAAAAGAGAGAAACGACTCATTCTGATCTAGTATCGATAGAACCATGTAATTCCACACGTTCTACAAATAAATCCAATGAAACTCTGTAACTTTCCTTGGATTATGCTGTTGGAGTCACTGTCACGGTTTCCTAATTATATCGCGTCTCTCCTCTTCCATCCATAATATTTGGGTCTATCCTCGATACCCTCGCAGCTGAGTAATAATGCCAATACAAACAATAACTTTAGCACAGACTTTCCCCTTCATCCAGACAGCCAACTTATCAATTTATTTCCTTTTTCTTAGTCATACGCTACATTATTGCATCCATTTCATAATACACTAGAGAAACAACCTGTTTTTATACTAAGAGGAGTTCTCCCTACGTACGTACCCACTTTCTATGGTGGAGTTTCTGAGTGCTTTATAAATCAGTGCTTTCCTCCTTTTCCTAGATAAATAAAATGAAAAGGCGTGCAAAGTTTCACGACTTTCGTAGAATGTAGAAAGAAAACAAGTGATGTAACACTCTGCAGAAATCACTTCAACGTAATACAACAACTGCACAGTTCCAGTTGTGATTTTGCTATTGTAGCAATAAGGACAATAATATTTGTGCACACAGAGACGCACACATGGATAAGCTCTAGAGACTTCACAGAAAGCTTGGGAAATGTCATCCGGTATGTGTATAGATATATGTATCTATATGCATTAGTTTCAAGCCCAACTAACTTGTCCATAGTGTCTGTTCTGCAGTGCGGATCTTGCTTCACCAGAAACCAGAACAGAGAATTCCTTGTGTGTAAATTTTTTTGGGTTGGTTGTGAGAAGCTCGTTGTTTGTGTGAATTTATCGTTGTGAGACTAGAATGATCAAAGCAGAAACGTTGTATGGAAGAAGAGAGGATGTTAAACGGAAGTTAAAACTAAAAATTGAGATAAACACGTCAATTTAAGTGAAGGACTAGAAAACGTTACAGTTTCTGTTGAAAATTTGATGACGAAGATAGCACAGCTTAGGAAAGTATATATTGCTTTGCTATTTTGCCAAGAGAGTTGGAACCAAATGGATGCTACTTTTCATTGAAACATGAGTTGAAGAAAAAGGGGGTACTTTGCAAAGAGAATGTATAAAAGTAAACATGATGCATAGTTAAATGGAGCATGTGGAAAACGATGGAAGACGAGATTTCTTGTATATAACTCGACAAAAATGGTCAATTTTGGGGGAAACTGAATGGGAGAAATTAAGTTCATGAATGCAACATGATTCTTGAGCAAGATAAAAGATCATGATGATGATATTATCCCTCCTTCTCTTATACTATAGCAAAATAAAACGCTCCCAAAGCACACAATGAAGAGAGATTGAGGGAATTTTTTTGTGAATCATACAATTTACTTTTATTTCACAACGGTTCTCGACAATTTCGACGAAACAATGTGGTATAAATTTTCACAAGGACGTAAAAACACACCACACCACCCCAAGCCACGCCATGTCATGCAGCACACAATTGCGAGAAAAAAACTGCAGGATTGTTGTGCAGACACAAACAGACTTTTTTATGAGTTTTTAGTACAAAAGAGCACGCAATGCACTTGCTAGGCAACAAAAAACTGTATATTATTCTTAGCTTTCGCGTCCATCTAGTTCTAACTACTGATTTTGATTACCATCTTGACTTTAATCTTTCTCTGCGCCTTACTACAAAATACCATATCTCTGGAGCAAACCCTTTAATTGTTATTACCATTCCGTTATTTTCCTTCTTAAGTTTAAGTTGCAAAACTCGAAAAAAAATCTGCGGAAGCTTTGCCCTTTACACTCGCCAAAAATTGTTACGTTCCATATTTTTGCGAGTCAACTTCACTTTGCAACGATATCTGCATGCAAAATAAAGACTAAAAAGCAGGGGAAATTCATGCCCCGTTTCCCGTCCGCCTTTGCTATTTAACCTAGAAGAGGTCAAGTCAAGTAAAGGAAATAAATTGTACACTGGAGAACAAGCGAGTCCCTATAATTTTCATTAGGACAGCGAAAATGCTCTCTCCCATTGCGGCCATTCGTTCCTACGTATAGGCTCCACGGTTTGGAAAGGAAAATATAGTGTGTGGTACAATTACTAGAGAGAGACGAAGGAAGCAAAGTTGTAATAAAAGCAGAATTGTTTTTAACCCCATCATGAATAAGTATATTCGCTTCTATCTTTGTGAACAGCACACAATTTAAGTAAAGTACGGACGTCTATGTATGCATACCCTTCTCTATAGAATCGTTTGGGAATGGAATAACAAAATGTTCTCAATTACGCTTCATAACACTTTTGCTTGTTCACTAGATAAATTCATAATTTTCACATCATACATAATCTGGAGTATATTACAAGTCTTTGGGTATTGTGAATTGTGATGCAATGTAATATCATTTGCTAAATTCATATAGATGATCTGAGAGAGAACTATTGCGAAACGCAGAAGTTAGCAAGCAACATTTTTTTTGATGGAGCAAAGCTGGATAGAAACAGAAGAAGAACATTGATGATGTTTACTATCTATCATCGTGCGAAAAAGTAATTCAAAAGAACTAAATGCAGATTATTTAAGCAGTGTGAATTGTATTCGAATTTTAATGATGCTTTGTTATAACAGGATTAGGTACAAGTTGTTATTGATTTTTAATATGATGGGATGATTTTTCTGTCAAGGACAATAGAGACGCTTGTATAATATATGAATTCTCATTAAAAATAAAAGAATTCCCTGTGTTAATATCTTGACTCTCAAAATAAACAAAGCTTTCAACATCTTTAGTAGCAGCTCATCTCATCAAATCTTGTTCAAAAGCATCTCATTCCAATTACGACAGTATTTCTTTTTGTATTGCTCCAAGCAATATATAAGCTATATGGTATAACACAATAAGTGAAGTGAAGAAAGGTTTCCATTATCTCCCCGGAAATTATATTTGATGGGCTGATATTCAATGGAGTCAGTCAGGTATGGAGTTGCATGCCCCTCTCTACAACATTCTACCTTAGGGGGGAAACAGTTCATTTTTCATGTATGTGCTCAGTGAACTGTCATAATTTGACTTCAACCCAGAAGCAGGAACTCAATGAATAAAAAAAGGAATGTGTCATTGATCCTTGAGGAAAAAAATATTATTTCAGGGGCAAATAACATGTGAAAACGTGGAAACTTGACCTTCAACCCGAACCAGTTTTAGAGGTTTAGTTCAATAACAATCATCGGCCACACATCTCTTGACCCATGCTCTATTATGGACAAACAAAACGTAATCATTTTTTTATTTCCAAGAGTAAATTATATACTCCTCCATCCCCCTTATTTGCCATATAAAGTATATATTATCCTTATTTACCACACGACGTAGACAAATGACTCGTGAACAAGGATCAAAATTCAAAAAAATGTGTGGAGGTGAAGGTGAGCATTGTACATCACATCACGTAACATTTTTTCCCCTTTCTTCTCTATGGATAGCGGCGGAAGATATGCTTCAATGATTGGTTAACAGTGTCATGCAGTAAACACTTTTCACAAAAAAGTCGATTCAATTTCTAGTCACGAAATAATCACTCTATTTCCCTCAACTTTGGACCTAGCATATATAACCACTAAAATTTTGAAAGGAGGAGGAAGGAAAGCCAAGCACTCAGTCAGTGTTGCGAAACCGTTCACAAAATCATTTTACATGTGACAGCCACACAATGTATCGTACACAAGTTGAGTTCGGTGAGCAAAAAAAATATATATTTTTTCCTCCAACCAAAAACTGAAAAGGTTTTTTTACCGCAACTGGCAACGAACAAGAGGAAAACAGGAAAGGTTCAATACATAAAAACGTATTATTTATGTGGAAAGGAAAGCAGCTTCAACACCATTATGATCAAGAAAACAAGTGAAGTGAGAGAGGTGAAAAGGGTTGTTTCAAAACAGAAAAATCCTTATAACTGACACACCATATATAAGCATTTCTTTTACCCACTCATAATCATAAATAAAGAAGCTTATCATCATCATTTCAAGGCATACTCAACCTCAACAACTTTGTTCTACGACATTTAAGCATTTGAACAGCCAAGAAGTCCATTATAGAAGACAGTTTCAACAACATACATGTTTCTACAAGAGGAGAGAGCAAAGAGCAAAAGATGAAAATATAAGAAAGATGAAAAATATTTATGTATATAAAAAAGTGGAGTGGAATAAATCGTGTATTTCACCATATGGAATATATACATAAAACATAAAAAGGAATATGAAAGTTGGTGGGGAAAACCAATGTATCGAAATTAAGTTTCAATTTTTTATATATATATATTTTTTCTGTTTTTGTATTGGTTTGAGAACTTTCACTGACTTTCTTTTAGATCTATGCTGCTGATAATTCCCATTTTTATTGAGTTAATGCACATTTTTATGGATTCATGTTTACCCTTTCAACTTCTTGTTTCAAAGAAACTCAGGTTGTGTATGTATTTTTTTTGGCCACATCAAAGTACTCACACGGGCGTTCCACACAGTTTTCTACTGGCGAACTAATATAAACACACATGAAAAGAATAGCAAGCAAGCGTTTAACCACAATAATATCCCACATTTTCATGTGCTCTAGAAGATTGACGCAGGCAATAGTTGCTTTGTATTCTGTTCAATCCTGTATTTGTAGTCTGAAGTCTGAAGAAGTGTGCATAATATTCAAAGAGTAGTACCATTTTTTAACATTCTACTTCAAGAAATTGATAACGTAGGTACTAAGGCACGTGAACAAATTTAAATTCAAGCACGTATACACACAGCTAGATTGGTTTTACAAGAAGATACAATGCTTTTGGAGCCCATCAAAAAAAGGAAGCTTTAAGCAAGAGTCAAGGTCAACCTGGGTAGAAGCCTTAAGTGACTTTGATCTTGATCTCATTTGAATTGGAATACAATTTAGCATTTTACGATTGTATCATATAGTAAAAGGGATTGGTAGCAGTTTTAAATTGAAAGGTTGCATGTTCATCAGGATGATGCTAGTTACCTAAATTCCTATTTGTCATGTTTATTTCTGTCTTTGACTTTCACTTCATGTGAATACAGAGAACATGTAAAGGACACAAATTCTTTGAGTAAAAAGCTCGACGTGTTGTTTAGTTCACAGAAAAGTTGGAGTGTTTAGGGAATAAGAAAAGGGGAAAAAGTTTTAGAGACGGGAGTACAAGAACTTGTTCCATTTATGACCATTGGGATTTGCATGATATCGTATTTTGATATTATTTTCTCGCTCCGCATGTAACTACAAATGTAGCTGTGCAATGCTGGGGGTATCAAGCCGTAAAAATGGGATTCCTTTCGCTAGAGACTTCCAAGTGAACGCTAGTTCAACGCTTTGTAGCTCAATATATATAGCCCAGTTTTGGTGTATATGTGTGTGGTTATGCCGATGGTGAAACTAAATTTCAAAAAATTTTACATCATAGCCATAAACATAAAAGAGGGGAAAATGCGTGTACACATGGGATTTTTTGGTGGCTCGTATCCCATATTATCATATCATGCTTTCATTACGTTTCAGCAATATATTCGTTTGCTATTCCTCGTCCTCCACATTACAGATCGTGGATTGAAGTGGGGAAATGGGAAAAAACTCCATGAAGGTATGAGACGAGACGAGAGGAAAATGTATTTTTTTGTTTGCAATTCAAAATGGAATGATCAGAAAAGATCCCAAAGCACACTGAATTCTAATCCTCTTTCTATCGTTATCCATCCATGATGGTCCATTAAAAACTGTTGTCTCCTTCCCACCTCTCTCTCCACCACCAACCACAAGAGATAGAGCGAGATGATAGTTAATGCCTGACAAAACAACAAAAAGGAATTCTAGGAAATGCTAAGGCAAACAAGGAAGTAGGCGGCAAGTGGGAGAAGCACACATCAACTAAATTGAGTATTGAAAATAATCGGATTCCTTACTGGTACAATGCTAATATATAAATGGCGAAGTTTCGAAACGAAATTGTAACGAAAATAAGGCGCTCAGATATTTGAGAAGAAATAATTCTACTTTCCCCTTAGCATTTATTTTGTAAGGGAAAAAGTACGTAGGCATGAATTACACAAAAAGTGGTATATAGTCAAGTTTTCCAAGAGTGAAGAGGCGAATCAAGTATTATTTAATTTGAATAGTGGTAATACGTGCTTCTCTCATTGTCTGATACTGGTGAATTCAAGGAATGTGATGTGCTGTGTTCCCACCATTTTCCTTTTCATCCTACTTTCGTTTTTTTTGTCATCAAACCAAGGCTTTCTCTTTCTCTCTCCAATTACCTGAGTTCTCGTTACATACAAATAAGGTTGAAGGTTGTGGGCCGCCAACAGAGCTCTCGACGGTAATCCCTTAATTCCTACTTAAAACCTACAATAAATACTTCCCACAGTCATAACTATTTTTAATATATAGACAATTTCATTATATAGACCTGTTCATACAGCTGCAATTTTAAATCTCCGCTTCCTCCTGTCAGCCTTGGTCCAGTGTGTTGGGTTTTGCTAGACACCTTATTAGTCTGAATGAATGGATGAGATCTATCAGAAAAAAACTCTCATGACGGGTGGTGGTGGTGTGAATGGAAGTTTTTGGAGCGGTGAAATTTAGGAAATTAAGAAAATGAGAATGTTCCACTTTATTACAATGCCTGCAAGCTGAGAGACCCTCTTCTTTCCTTCATTCTCTCTACCCGGAAGATCCTGTTTGGAGTGTTCACTTATAATATGTATGAATATGAGCACCACACCACCAGCAAGGAAGTTTTTTTCTAGAAGGAGGAAGGTAATGAGTAAAGTTATATAAATGATTTTTCCATTAGTGGTGCATGCACAAGTTTTTGATAGGGGAGCAGTTGTTGAATTGTTGAAGTTGATGTCGTGCCCTTTTATAAACATCAACACACTTTCTCTAGATTTTAGAGTTACGCTTTACTTCAGCATGTGTACTTTCTCCTTTCTATATTAGTTTAATTTAGAGAAGCACAAAAGTAGCATCATTTTATGTCAAGGTTGACCCCTTACATAAACTTTGGCACAAAGGTCTTTTCCTTTCATGCAACATGCAAAATAATCATTTTCATGAGCTGTTTGCTGTGGTTGCTAGTTTTACACAATTATTTAAATTTATGGTAAGGGTGGTATATGGTGGGTATACGGTTGAGCAGTTTCCTGAAATGAGCTTGGGTCCGTGAGGGAAACAAGAAGAAACTTTTGGTTTTAAAAACTTTGAGTAAATAATGAAAAGAGTTAGTTCATTTCATGCACATTGTTAATTTTGGGGGGAGCAGATGGATTTCACAAGGTTTATTTGATGCTCATCACCGTAATGAGATTCCTAATCATAACTGTTATGATTGACTGCACAAAATTTTGAGAACTGTATCAACATGTAAGCCATACACTAAAAACGGAGTGTTTGCTTCAGATTTCATCACGCTTAAATAATCAACTGCGCATATAGATGTGTTACCTAATTACCTACGTAACACAACAATCTGAGTTCTACGGAGATCCAAGATGTTGGTGATGTTGGTAGTGTTGATGATGATTATGATGATGACGTTGGATACTTAGATATGGAAATGGGGACAATAATGAACGTTTCTTGAAAATAGCTATAAACATTCATTCTTTCCGCAGAGTCTGATTATTTTGTTATTTCAGTTGAAGTTTTGTTGTTTTATCCACATAAACTAATGCGTATGTAATTACAGGAGAGTTAACTGAGAAGCTTGCGTAAAGTACCAGAAAGAAGAGATTTTGGGGCAATGTGAGTTTGAAAAAAAAGCACCGTGTCATTTAATGGCTTGGCTTTAAAGTATTAAGTGCACCTTTTGCACAATCTCCAGAAAAGTCTCCAACTTTAACGAATACTTATATAAGAATTTGTTGCAGCAATGCGTGCCTCTAGTTTTAAGCATTCTTCTTCATTTCTCAACATCTCTTTTTATTGTCTACATGCCACAGGATCAAGTTACGAACAAGTTTCCACATTCAAGAAAATCATTTGTTACCTATCTCAAGTCTTGTACTCGTTTGGTGTCCTTGTAAATAAACATACATATTATGAACATATCTTTCGCCATATCTGCTTCATACGTAAGTATATATATGTATGTATATGACAACGACAAGCATCTTTATTACGTTACGTAAACGTATACCTAGATATAAAATGGAATACTATACGAGTCACACTATACTACTTTCCTTACATCGTAAACGTTTCCTTTTCGTGAAAAATTAGCAGGATACCAAAGTGTCCAAAAACAAAAATGTTTTTGGGTAAAGAAGTATTGTTAATTACGATGAATGTTCACGAATCACCACGTTTTCCTGCTTTGCTCCGTCAACATTTATAGTCTTTCCTTGTCTGCCTTGTTGGCGACTTTCCCTTATGTTCTTCCAATGTGATGCATCTGCCTCTCATTTCTTTCAATGAGTACTCGTTGTAGTGTAAGTAGATGGACAAGCACAACATTGTCTCTTGCTGACTTTCTTTCTCTTTCACTCTTAAAATACAGATAAAAAGCTTACAACTTGATACTTTTCTACTTAAGCTGTCTTGATGATGACAAATGCTGAGATATAAAACATGATCACTCTTCTGGACGAATGTTTAGTTTGTGAACCCGTGCATCTGTTTCCATTCGTTGAGTTAGTTAGTAGAGCATGACCTCTCCGCCTTTTTGAATTCACACTTATTTTAACCTTCTCTGCTTGCTTTCCAAACTCCGGTCAACTTTTGTGTAACAAACAAGTAGATTGTGTAAGTTACCCAAGCTCGTAATCAGAACAAAAACATCAGATGTATAGGAAATTAGCAGAGGCGGTCAATCTTGTTTTCACCGTCGATAATTTGAATTACTCATATGATTAACGTTGTGACAAAATCATTCATCCATAATATGATGAGAAAAACAAAATAACATTTCTATAGCTTCGTATTGTAGTTCTCGAAGTAAAGCGAAAACATGAGCTTTCATTACTCAATTTCAACTTGTTCCTTCCAATTTGTATTATTTTTTCCGAGAAACATACATCCACACACTACTCCAGAACACAAACAAACCTAATTAGAATCTAATTTCTGATATGTGTTATTACCAGGGAAAGTTTGAGGGTTATAGATATAAATGATCCAATAATAATGCAAGTATTGTATCTCTCTATGTGTTTGTAGTGTGTATAGTAAAAGTAGTAGCCGTGGGCACAAGACCAATTACACATCCCATCCGCACACAAAACTACAACTTCGCAGAAAGAAGCAGGCACAGAATAGTGGAGAAAGAGAGAGTTTAGGTAAGCAAAAACAACCCAGCTTTTTCTCTGACTTTCATTTTGCTGGATTTCATCAAACCCACGCAGGCATAATACAAAATTTTGTTTGTTATGCTTGTGTGTTATCCAACCAAGTCAAATGTTAATTCGTGACAAAAAAAGATGACTGATATTAGTCCTGATCCTATCCTGTTGGATTGAATTTAGGACCAGAAGCTAGAGCTGCAGAGAGAGAACATGTAAATGAATTGGGAAGGAAAAGTGAATTTTTTTTGGCAACCATTATATATGTCCATGTATAAGCTTGAGTGACTGACAGATATGACACATTTTAGTTTCATTACTTGATTTGACATGTTTCTCTCTTCATTTCCCTTATCCAACCAACAACCTCGAGTCATACCATTTGGTATATAATTAAACTAGAGAAAAAACTATTCAAATTAGCTATCTCCGTCGTCCTTCCATATTATCGTTGTGTCACATCAAATGTGTGGAACATGAAAGGGGATGGGCTTCAAAATCAGATTTATTTCACTTTTTGAGTTGCTCATTCGAAATGGAATATATATATCAGCTCAGTTCATACTTAACTCCATAGCTCTTCTCTGCCTTTTCCCAAATTTTACCTTTTAGCGTTAACATTGCAGCTGAGCTGAACTGACAAAGGCTTTAACGATGTATAAGTAATAACTTCGTTGTTGTGTACCAGTGCACTGCACTGATTATATTCAATTCCATCACAATCCTACTCTTGCTCTAGCTCAACTAACCAAAATGTAAACATCACATATATAGCATATTATACAGATCTGATTAAGAGTTGTAAAACTCAGTTTATTGTAATGATGGAGAAGCTTACAAATATAAAAATTACTTGCATATATCCTTGATTCAATGAACATACATCGAAAATAAGTATATTGGTACATAGCATGACAAAATGTAGAGAAGAATGCCCAAGAGCAGTATATGTAATACTTTATAACCATAACCAGCCCCTGCTTCCCCAAATGAATTCCAAAATGGTAATGAAAACTTGGAATTTGGAACCTTATATCCTCTTCTTCCCCGCCAAGTACTTTTACTTATCGTTGGTGTGCATTATTATATGATTCATCGGAATCCTCAAAATACATATGAATGTGTGTGTGTATCAAGCAATGCATGCTCTCAACTAAAATGTAATAAATTTTTACGCTCATTTATTTCCAACAGGGAGTACAAGGTTTCTAACTCTTGCGAATAACTCCTGTTCTCATATAAACTTTCCAATGATGCACAAACTTTGTGTACAATTGGCTGTTTCAGTTTTCGCGAGGTAGCTGCATTTATATGAAAGCATGAAAAAGAATCATCATGATCATCATCATCATCATCAACCTCATATCTTTCTTCGTCTTCACATCATGATAATATGATATCAGCATCATCAACAAACATGGAAAATGTGTATGTAATGCAGTGTAAGAATATTAAACAACGTATACCCGTACATACACACAAATGAAATCTAGTCACGCTGATTGTGCTACCTATATCGCTCCTGCTATGCCACAGCTCTACAGAGGAATTATATGGGGTAAAACTATTATGAGAGACGACTTAACAAAATGAGTGACAAGGGAACAAGGGAGAAAAGAGCTTTCACTTCCGTTCAACATGCAATATGCCTTTCCATGAATTACATTAAAAGTCCATAGTTCATCACAAGGGAATGAAAATGATTGGCGGTTTCTATTGACGAAGCATCATCATCATCATCATCCTTTCCCAATTTTTTTTGCGTAAATGGGATGAAATAATTCGTCTTCCATGTACTTATTGTGTTTTCAGAGAAATCAGCCAAGTGGAGCAGCGGAGAGCCTATGCCAAAACCAAACCACAAAACTGAAACGGAAGGGAATAATGTACAATGCATAATATATTATGCTATATCCTCCTCTATGTACAATATGTATGGCTATCAAGAAGGAAATGAAAAGAAGAGCAGAGCAGATAACCAATTGACGTTTTTTATGAGAGGGAACTAATGTTGGCGTGTAGACAATATTATGTTTGGACATTAATAAAGCTTCTTATTCTCACTGGGACTATGAAACGAAGACTATATCTGCACATAACTGTTTGGGAAACTTACCGACGTACTAATTATATATGTGCATCAAAAGCTTAAGTGCTATGCTAACGTTGACGTTAACCATGGTAATTTTCTTCTCGATTCTAGTTTGCCATCGTTGTCATGATCATCATCTCTTTATCATTGTCAAAAGTAACCTGGAGGAGATGAGTACACGTGCCTTACAATACTTACGAGGTTGTTACCTATCAAATCCACAAGGTTATTCTTTGAATATGAAAGTCAAATTTTAAGTCGTTCAGTCTTTTTTTGTACATTCATCTCAAACATTTCATTTCATCATTTTATGAAAAACAAGAATCAAACGACAACAACAAAGCATACCATCACGTCATGTCATCAATACTATTGTAATATAAACGTAAACATGTTAGGTAAGAATACATCTAAAGCCTTTTTAATAATACGCTCCTTGTTCCTTTTTTTATGTGAGACGGATTAGTATTCAAAAGTTTCTTCCAAAACGGAAGAATTATTTCAAATTCTATTCTTTTCTCATCATCATTTCTATACATAATACTAATACGTATTCCATATCATATCATTGTCATGCCTTATTTGCAAAAAGTTTTGAAAAACGAAACTACTATCAAATCCAACAAGTTTGTGTTCCAAGGCCAGGAGCGTGAACATTTTTTTTAGGAAGAGAGCACCAACCAAAGCAAAGTCAGGCTTGGATCTTCGTCATCTCTTGTCTCTTGCTCTCTCTTTCTAATGTACATAAATATTTTGTAAATTCAATACCCATGTATTATGTAGTGTATACAGAACTAGTAACAAAAAGAATTTCGCAATCTAAACTTCATATAAGGAACCCGTCTTTTCTCATCATATCATAATAGAAAAGAATGGCAAATTGCATATGTATGGAAGCCCTGTTTTGAAATGTGGAAGAAAGGGAAGAGTTTTTCTTTTCATTTCTGAAACTTTTCCTTCTCCCTCAATGTATACTATTTACCGACTGAGTGACTTTCAATAAGCGCAACTTTTATTTGGGAGTGAAAGGTACGGTTATGAAAATGATAACAGAGAAAGCTCCCAGCCACCCTTTTCTTTCTCATTATTATGAAATGTGAATGGAGTAAACGTGTGCTTGATATATCTCTAGAAGCTGCAAAATTTGTAAGTCGTATGTGAGGGCTCTTTCTGCGCTTCAGGTCATCCTCATCACCATGCTGTCGTATACATAATGTAATTTGAATGCAAGAATAAGTAGGTGTTATGCTATCCAATGAAATATGGAGTGGCACAAGTGGTTGTGTGATTGGGATGCACATTACTTATTTAAAGTAAAAGTGTCGATCATGTTGAAAGGTGAATTTGCACGTTTTCCTTGCCTTATATATTATATATATCTATCTACATTGAAAGGATGTCCAAGTCCAAATGGGAGTTTATGAAAGGAGAGTATTTTTCTTTCTTGGAGTCTTGATAATTTCCACTTTCTTCAATCCACACCGATGTTACGCAAAGGGGAGGGGAAGGGCACATTCATTAGGTAGGTTCATGAATGCATGAGAGTGTTCCCTATATGAAAAGTGACAGTTGTCAAAAAACTTGAGTGGAGTGAGTTGGTGCCTCAATTTGGGAATAGGATAGTTGATTTTCACGAGGTTAGAACTCTCTATTCATGTGCACATTTTCCAGGAAGGAAGTGTGAAAGGAGAAATAAAAGGAGTCCCAGACATCATATTACAAATGAAAGGAACCGAGTGGAACAACAACTCCTTGAGTGAACGCAATACAAAGTAGGTAGCTTAGTCAGCTAATATTTTTTTCTTCATTGGAGGAGCGAATAGGAGGAAGCCGTTTTGTCATAATAAAAATACGAACATAAATGAACACCTATGTATTTTCGCAAAGATTTCATATATATAAGTATACGAAACCAATGAATAAAAAAGTTTACTCAAATTACGTATTAACAAAAACAGATGATAGCATTGTGCTAACAAATTTCATTCTTGTGAACGCTCCAACTCTCTGCGCAAATATTGAAAATTGTTGATCCCCTGGAATAATAAGTGGCTATGTTCTCAAGGATATATAGTATGGTATTACAGGCCATAAATCCATTATAAATAGAGTGTTTTGAAGGGAGGCGTAGACATAATTATTTAGATCTATGCACACTACGTGTTTGGGAAAAGAACGGACGAAGAGAGTGAGAGAGAGAGAGAGAGAGAGAGAGAGAGCAAGAAGGAGCATTTCATCAAGAGGACACTTGTTCGTTTGGAAGGTCAAAGTCAATTTCCATGAAATTGGATGAATGATGATGATAGTTGTTGATCCAAATGAAGGAAAGGAAAACGAAGTAGTAGGGATCGAATCAAAATATTATTATGCTGTGGCTTTAGGGCGTGTGGTGCTACAGTTGGTGTATGTGTGTGTGTGTTTCTCTAATGTCTATCTGTTTGTGGCATGACATGAACATGAATGGCATGCCATGCAATGAAAGCCAAAGAACCAAAACCAAGGTTCCAAGTTATAATGCAAGCATTATTATTTGGTATCCATGTATATTTCTGTTTTATTTGGTTAGTTTGGTTAAACCTTGTAAAATTTATGTTGGAACTTTCTATGCATAAAAAAAGGTGGAGAATGAAATTGGCGAATGATATCATATAACATAAAAGTATATATCAACTCAAGTCTGCCTTGTCATGCCATTTTCCTCTAGGGGGAAACATATGCTATTGGCAACTTAAGTTTGAGTTTGGTTTTATAGTTTTTATGAGTGTTAGCGTACATTTTCAAGAGAAATTCTCTATCCCGGATGAAATAAGACGAATCTGATTGTTATCACGGGAAAATTTTACCGCTTCCCCTCTCTCTCTCACTTATTTCTCTCTTGTTGCATTTTCCTCTTTTGTCGAGGTATTCATGCGAATAGGCATAAGTAATCCCAACCGAAATTAGGTTTGGTTTCACCGGAGAGAGACTGCCAATGCCAACGAGAAACCATGTTAGAATACATTACACCACTGCCACATAAGTACAAACACATAGTCTATATTTATATGCATCGGTGGAGAAAACGAGAAAAGGAAGTGAAATTACGTGATAATATTTTATAAGACATTTCGTTTACGTACACATTACACATACAACTTGGGACTTTTGACAGACCATGTTGGATTAGATGGAATGGGGGGGATTTGTAAATGTGGTTCACCTCAACTGATGTGAGTAGAATTATCAAGTAGTCAAAGGATTGCTTACGTATTTCTCTCCCTACATCATCATCACATTTGTAGGCTGGTTTAATCGTGTTCCCCCGAATTCCTTCCTCGTTTTAGCCCTTCCACCTCTTACCACCACCACCATACCACACACCGCTTCTACCCACTCAAAAACTCGCCAAAGCTTTTCTTCAATTTTCTTGGTATCTGGAATGTGCACACGTAAGAAAGGTGAAAAAAGAGAAATACATATGTATGGAGTCTTAGGATCAGTCTCGCCTAAATTTAATACTCTTCCCATCCTTGTAATTTTTCAGTTAAGATGCATTTAGCCTCAAGTAAAAAAACTGTCGTAGTGGAAAGGATTTCATAATCTGTGGTGGAATGAAATACGTGAGAGAGTTTGACGGCGAAACTACAACTACGCCAACATACAATATGAAGAAATAGAGTTAGGTCCATAAAAGTTGGAAGACAGGGCGACAACGATGATACTCATGATGATTGTAAATGGTGACAACATTTCCTTATACGAGATGCCGGAAGGAAAGCTAATAACCTGATTTGATTTTTAATATGAAAGTTTTGCAGGATGACATTTGAAGCAACATCCAAGATTTTAAAATATACCTTTTTTCCGTTCGTTTTATTTCGTTCTATGTAAAGATAATTGATGATTTCAATAGCGTCGTTTAAAAAATCATAGGCAAACTTGGTTTCCTCTCACATTTACAAACTGAATGACATGAACTGATGAAGATGACGCTTAATTCATGGGTTGCTGAATTGAGTGAAAGACGGATTGAATGGTAGAAGTTAAAATACATACTTATATTTTGCTTACTTTTCATTCTTGGAAAATAAGTTTACTTTTTAAACATTTCTGGATACCATCGCATCATTCTGGTTGGAGAAAGCAGGAGTTTACGAATAAAACATTTAGGAATGAAAGGAGAAGCTTCTATTTGCTCTAAAATTATTTCCTGACAGCCCCACCACAGACAGAGTAAGACACTACTCCATTTACGGCTTCTTTCTTGAGAACAAGTGAGAAAAAGTATTCTGCAAGTCAAATTTGCGAGAACTTTTCCCTCCCTAATGCCAGTCTTTGTAGACCAACAACAAAGTTCAGTGATATGTAAACGAAGTCGACAAATTCAAGGAAATACATATATATACCCTTCTCGTTTGACGATGAGCCGATTACAGGATGGATGGGAATGGAGTTTCCATCCAATCAAACTTTTTTTTTGACAAATAAGAGATCCGGAGAAAGAAAGACGAGCTATAACGAGAAATAAAAGAAGACACCAATTCAATTTCAACATCAAGCAATGATTGAGTTGAAATGTGAAGAATTGGGGCTTCTTGGGACTTTCATGATCCGTTTCCTTAAAAGTTACTTCATCTACTGCTTCAATCATCCATCAAAAGTTTATTTTTATTTCAGAACTAGAAAATTGATTCTTATTAAATCAATCTGGTACAGTTTCCCAAAAATACGTGCTTCAAAACTGAAAACGAAGATTGAAAATGGAAATGAATTTTTATCCTATCCTGTGGCCAATTTTTTTTTCGGTATATCACCTTTTTCCTCATCATAAGGGGAACATGAATTGGGTTTTTGCAATTGCAATTCTCATACACCATATTGAACATATACGCCAAAAAGCTAAAGCAAAAGTTTAGGTTTTTGCTTCTTCGTCGCTTTAGCTTTGCTACTGCTGAGTCTCACATTTCCATAGAGATTTTACGTTGGTTACCCCAAAATCTTGTCATTCCTTGCGCATTTTTCAAAAGCATGGGAGTTGTCCCATCTGATTTAGTTTACATCTCATTTCACTCAAAATCTCATGATCATTATTCAACTGCATTCAAGGCGTAGCCTATTATTTACCTTCTGGAGTTTAATCTGAAAGGATAATAAACTTTTGTCTCATCATTAATCAGCATCTGTGCATGCTACTTAATTTGATGTAAGACTCTTTCTCCTCATTGTGTTTTTAGAAAGAGAGTGCTAATCATTACTATTTTGTTGTGAAATTTCAGTTTAAAAAAAACTTTTTTACATTATGGGGAAAAACGTTCAAAGTTTGATATTATTTGGGGTAGTTATTAATTCGTTGTTAGAAGTTGATGCAACATCCCCCGTCGTTCTCTGGACTTTGAAGAGGTAAGTTATCAGTTAGAAAATATAATTAATAATTTAATTGTGGTAAAATACAAAGTTTTGTGTTTTAACAAAGAAACGGTTTAAAAAGAAAGTAAAAACATTTGTTTCAGAATTGGAGAAGGAAACTTGGAATCAAATTTGAATGAGTTTTCATCACAGCAGTTTGCTGACTTGGTGGCATGGAAGTCAGAGCAAGGAAATATTCCCGTTATAGCTTTTGGATTGGATTCGGTAGGATTATAGATACTTATCAAAATGGGAATAGTTTATGACTTTTACTGGTGGTTATCTGTGATGTGATATGTGACACTGATTATTGATATTCCTTTCGTAATTACAGTTGAGTCTAGAGGATCTTGCACCACAAGGGGGGATTGGAGCAACCGAACCTTACAGAAAACTTCGGAAGATAACAGATGCATCTGCTGAAACCTTGTTGTTTCCTGCGGTTCAATCTGCTGGTGACTCCATTTCTGTTTTGCAGCAGAAAGGGTTTCACGTCGTTCAAATAAATGCTGGAGATGTACTCCCAAAACTGGAAGCCTCTAACACCATTCTTATCATTAATGAAAAGGCGAACATTAATATGGGTAATGAAACGATTAGAATTGATTTACAAACAGATATGGAAACTCTAGCTGAATCAAACTGCATGTAATTTTAGTTGCCTCACAGCTCAAAAATTTATGTGTAATTCATTTCATTTTGAATGAAAATTTTAGATGATGAAGTCCTTCGAGCCTTTTCGAAGTACACACTAGAGTTCCCTAATCTCGTGGGAATGCTCTGGGGAAAGCGATCCACTTGGACAGAAGAGCCAGAGGATGATGTGAATGAAATTCTGAGCAGGAAGAAGAGACAGGCTCCAGCTCCAGAAGCAAACAACACTTTCGCTTACAATGATGGCAAAGGTCTCTTTATGATATTCCGTGAAGTTGTCTTGACTATTATTCCTGGAAGGTAAAATGAAGAATTCAACTCTATTTGTTATGTTGTCCAGTTGCCAGTTTACTTAAGACATGATTAACTACTGATTACTCTATGAATATGCAGGAATACAGCAGTTTACAAAACCGCTACTGCATCAACAACGGAGACAAACGGGACCCACATTCTGAATCTCGATTTTGCAGCTCGGACAGACGGACTCAAAATAACCAAATTTGGAATGCAGTATGTTTAAATATGTACCATAATAATAATGTCGTTCTGAACTGTTATGTAACTAGTCGTTAACATTCAAAATTACTCAATTTTTATTAGATTTACTCTAAAGCAAGATCAGTTGGGCTACTGGGCAATGAAAAACGCAACTGCAGAACTACACGGAACGACTAACTCATCAAAATCATTTAACTTCACCGATACCTGGTTGTCTTCAGCGGTCGCCATAACTATTCCAACTCACAAATCATTTCACTGTTCAAGATTTGGAAGCTTGCGACCAATTGATAAATTGGAAGATCTCAAAGGGAATTTCACATTCGCGATCGATTTCATTGGATTCCAGGTAATATTTGAATAGGATTACTTAAACAAATTCAAAGGCTGAATCTATTGGATACATGTACATTTCTATTTGTTCTTCTGACATTTAGATCCAGGCATTCCAACCTGTCTCTACACAAAATGTTTTCGTTCCGGAGACGTACGAATGTGTGGGATTCTTCACGCCGGGTATTTGGTCTGGCATCTTTGTTACCATCATTCTCCTCTGGGTTCTAACCTGGGGACTAAAAATGATCATGGACGTTAAAACCATGGACCGATTCGATGATCCAAAAGGAAAACCAATATCATTTGGAGGAAATGACTAAATTCCTCAACTTCAAAAGGTGTACCATGATGTCTGATTTATGTGTCAATATACTATGTTATCTCTCCATCGCTAAAATCATTCGTCATGCTACAAACTTACGTCATCAATGATCTTGTTTTCGTCTTCGTAGTTTAATATGGTCCTGGCTTTTCCAATATTAGGTAAAAGCAGGCCGAGTAGTTGTGCAGCTGTGTGCACTCAAGTAGAAAATTAACTGATAAAAGAACACGGGGGTGTTATAGTGTGGGTTCCTTATGAAAACCAATAACCGTACAATTTTTGTTAGTGGTAAATCATTAAAGTAAAAATTATATTATGTGTACACGCAAGTGTGAGTATATTATGTAAAGCTCGTCACTCGTATTTGTAAGCATTTTGAAGAAACGGGTAAAAGGGATAATGAGCAAAAGGAGTCGTAATGAATTCTATAAGTAATTATATCGATTTAATTCAATGTTCTAAAAAAAGTATCTCGCTCAGAAGTTATACCAAAAGTCGTGATTGGCATTTAAAATTGGATTTTATGATTATCCAACTAACTTTAAGGTTTGCCCCTTCGGCGAAGTTCTTGTAACTAGTCAGCAGTAAATAATACTTCAAATGCGTAAAAAAGAATGATTAACTGTTAGATTACGTAGATATCAACACTTAGATGTCACCCATTTGAGTAACAATTTTTAGAAGTTATAGTAGTTTTATCGTTCTGTTTTGGGAGACTGATTCTTGAATAAAACTGATGTTTATCAAGTTACATTCTAAAAAAATTAATTAAATTAATCCATCTTTCATAAATGGAAGCATCAGTGCAAAACATCGTTAATCAATTATTCTTTGCACTTACTTTTATGCATCAATTGTTTATCATCAGCAATAAAATGCTAAAACAATTCTATATTTCTATTTTTATTATTTTTACACAATTATTGAATCACAATGAGAAACTTATTATCTAAAAACAACTTTGAACATTAAAAACTTGTAACTCAACAACAACAAAATATAAAACAACTGTACTCACTCATCTTTCGTCGTATTTTCTAACTACTAAAACATAATGTATAACAATATAAACACACTTTTGTCAGTAGACTATAAAAACACCGGGTTTTAAATACGTCAAAATTATGTAGTTTTTTAACTATTAACTATTTTATGCAAAATCTATAAAACATGGAAGAGTTTTTTTAGTTAAGTACAAACCATCAAGTAGAACTATAAAAAGTGACAATATATTTAATCTAAATATTCTAAATTCTACCTAACATGAAGTAATTATGAACAGAAAGCTCTAAGTCACCGGAGGAATGAGTTATATTTCCTTAACATAGCTAACTATACATATGACATGTACATTGAAATTCGTCAACGTTAAGCATAATTATTTGGTTGATTCTACTGGTTTCCTGTATTTCTTGAGTCTAAAGCTCTACAACGATCATCAAATAATGATGGACTATAATATATGTAATTAGAAAGTGATTGCCTTAAAAGTGTCATGTTTTGTGTGGGACGGTGGTGTATATATAAATCCTAAGTATAGAGAGGCATATTAGTTACTTGTAGTCAGTCAAAACATGTGAGATTTCTATGAATGTAGAGACATTTTTGTATGAACCATATGAGCTAACCATATCCACAAACCCCAAGACAAGGAGGTCCGTTGATAAAACCAAAAAGCAAGCTTAGTTTTAGGCCCCGTTTTTTGGCTATGATTGTAAAAGTGTACTAAGTTATATAATATGGACGGAGACGTTACGTTACTAGCAACAACTATAAGATTAAAGTTGAAGTGAAATTGGATATCATTATCATCATCATCATCTAGATTCAGTGTTGTAAGGCTGTGGTAGAGACCCACGATTGTTGGCACAAGAGTTATCTTTAAGAGTTTGTTTTTAGAAGGATTAAATAACTCACACACTCTATTGACTACATAGGGAATAAGAGAGCCATGCAAAGAGTTATCATCATCATCAAGGAAACGCTCTCGAACCTTGGCGTACCACTGCGGAGTGTTTCCGTGTCACCTGTAGTTCAAAAAAGAGATGCATGCATACACAAAGAAACTTTAGAAAGGAAAAAGATATAGAGATACAAAAAAGCGTTTTTTTCGGTTGGATTGAAACAACTACTACTTCAGTCCGTACCCAAGACAAATTCTGTTGCTGGAGATGACATCTTTCCATCTCCTCCGGCTGAGTATGCGAGAACACGAAGGACGTATGTTTTTCCCGTTTTCAAATTATCGAGTGTTGCTTCCAGCTTCCTGGACTGGATTAGAACGTAGGTATCATTTGCTGTTGCGATGTCCTGATCAGCTTCCCAAATGCGGACCTATAGATTAAGCAATTAAATTTGAGTTATAAACTTGATATTATTCATTGAAATTCATTCTAGTAAACAATAATATACAATAGTACATTACCTTGTAGCCAGATAAAGTTTCTTCCTCAATTGACGGCGCAACGTAACGCCAAGTCACCACCACTGTGCTCAAGTCTAACGCCCTGACGTTCACAGCTGTCGGTGGTTTTTGTGGTGCCTTCTTTAGTGTTCGTTCTAATAGAATATTGAACAAATGAAAAGTTACAATGAGGTTCAAATTTTGATTATTAAGCGTTACTTTTTTTAAAATTGTTTTTCTTACCAAATATGGGCTCACTGGCAGGACCCGGACCAGCTGAATTGTAAGCCATTACTTGAACGTAGTAATAGGTATTTGGCTGGAGACCCAAGATAAGAGCCCACGGCCTTTCTGGGAAACGACTCAAGTAGTTGATGGCATCTGTATCGTACAAGTTGTTGTCCTTCTTTTGCCAGTAGCGAATCTGTGAAAAAAAAGTATATATTTAAGTGCTTGCACGTGCCACTTCACTTGTTACTCATTCATTTCATCTCTTTATAGTTTGCATACCCTGTAACCAAGTAGTTTTCCTCGAATTCTCTCCCGAGTCTCTTCAACCGGAGTCCATGTAACGTTGATAGCTGTGGAGTTGTATGGCATTGGAGTAACAAGGGTTGGTGTTGCTTGTGGCATATCTTCTGCTGTGAACGCGGTTGAAATGTTTGAAACTGGACCTTTTCCAATGTCATTGAATGCCTGCGGGTCACAATGTCAAATAAAACTTTATAGACAACTGAAAATCACTTGGGAATGCACCTGAAGCTGAAGTTATATTCTGGCTTTTGCATTACCTGAACCATAACTTCATAAAGGGTGTAGTAGTATTGAGATGGAACTGATACAACGTATGCTCCAATGTTGCCCCATTGTTTGAGAGGTACCGACTGAAATTCTTCATTCGTACCATTCCTTCTCCAATAGATTCTGTAGTAAACCCCTGGACCATTTTGTTCTTGGGGCGGAAGAGGCTATAAGGAAATGAAAGATCAGAATGTTAATTGGTGAAATTCAATTGTGTTTCATGCACCTTACAAACTTTAAAATCAAGCTGACTTACATCCCAAGTTATTGTAAGTGAGTTGGTCTTTCCTCCACCACCACGGACGTTTTCTGGTGCTTTATGTGGTCTATCAGGATGAGTATTGTACTGAGGTGAAGGTGCAGATGGAGGACCAAATCCGTAAACGTTAGCTGACATTACTCTAAACTCATATGCACACCAAGGAGATAACGCCCCTTTAATTTTAATCTCTTTTCGATTGGTTTCTGGGCCCAGTCGACCACCTCCAATAGCTCGTTCTGCGTCAAAAGCAGTGGCATCTGAAAGGAAGGAAAATAGCATATATTTTAAATATTGAAATCCACTGACAAACTTTGAAGTAGCAATCTTATAGTATAAATGTCAATTTACTTTCAACAAGGACGGTCCACGTTTTATCCCATTGTGTTCTGCCTTCAATGCTATAAGAGTAAGCATCTGCTCCATGCATTGCCCCATCAGTCCACCTCACAGTTGCGTCTGTTGCTGTTAAATCAAGCGCCTCAACTCCACCAGGAGGTCCAGGTGGTCCCCGAATTTCAACTCGAGCAAGACTCCGAAGGTTTCCAACCCAAGTCATCACTTCACATTCATATTCTCCTTTGTCAGCCAGAGATAAATTATAAACGTCGAGGAGACCAAACCGAGAGTCGATATGAAAGCGATCAAGTGTTTCATTTATACGAAGTCCATTATGCTTCCAAATGTATGCTATATCCAAAGCTTCATCAGCATCTGCGCGACACCTGAGAGACAGTTGTGATCCAACGGAAGACTGAATTCTTTCTGGAAGAAATTCTATTAGGGCAGGACCTCTCAATATCGTGAGTCTACCGGAGCTCTCCGCCATGCCAAGTGTGTTTTGGGCTATGCAGGTGTATATCCCTTGGTCTTCTCGAGCTACAGGATTAATCAGTAAGGCTCCACTTGGAAGGATTCTTCGACGACCACCTACACCAATCATGTTTCCATCTTTTCTCCATGTAAAACGGGGTCGCGGAGCTGCTTCAGGGTCGCACCTGATTGTAACGTTGCCTCCTTCAGCTCCAAGAATTTCGGGATCAACTGGCCGCTTTTTGAAACTTGGCCGTAATACTGTAATCCCAATATATTTTTGAATGCTTCACTATTTTTTATCTACTTTAAAAATAACTAATATTTTAAATTTTATAATGCTTACATAAAACTCGCAGTTGTCCCGAGGAATATCTTGCAGCCAGTGAATTATTAGCTCTGCATTGATACATTCCAGCATCTCTTTCTTCGTCTAATTCCCTTATTGTTAGGATATTATCTTGAATTATATAACGTCCTACATCCGGTGGGGGAAGGGTTTCCCTTGCAAGTGGTCTACCGTTCCTATACCACTGATAGGAGACACCCGGAATACCAAATGCTTCACACATCCATGTCAAATCTGAGCCTTTATCCATGTGCCTGTCCCCAATCGGAATGTTAAAGTGGGGTGCAGCTATACTCAAGTAAGAACAAAAACATGGGCATGAGATATTAGTGATGGTGTGTCTCTCAAAGTAACATCTTACATTGCCCTTAAATCCTGTTTACCTTGAATGCTAAGTGTCACAGTGCTTTCAATAAATAAGCGACTATTTGTTGCCCGACAACTGTATTCCCCTTGATCCTCAACGGTAACATTCCTAATTGTAATGACACGATTGTAGTTAGATAAAATTGCATTCCTGGGAAGACCGAGTCCCATTCGGGTCCAGTTATAGGCTGGCACAGGACTATTAACAGAGAGGGAATTAATTATAATTGCTTTCAATTTCATGTAAGTTTAGTCGTTGAAAATCATTAAATTATAAATATTATGACTTACTATCCAAATGCAACACATTCTAATCGAATGGAATCTCCAGCTTTTGGTGACTCAGGAAACACTTTAGGAAAGTTATTTGGAAACTTGAGTTGTTGATGATTACCATGAGGAATTACTCGCAAGCTAAACAATGGCCCATTTCTTCCAGAGTCTGATACTACACTTTGAACGTTACAACTGAAGGTACCAGAGTCACTCATATCAACAGAGGAAATGTACAAGTTTCCATCATAAGAGACAAAGACTCGCTGATCCTCTTCCAAAAAGTTGGGGAAATAATCTCTTGACCAGTAATAGTGAACACCTGTAGATTTCCATAGATTTTAATTATTATAGACAAAATTCTTATAGTAAGCATGCTTTGTCTTTATAAAGAATTTAGTCCTTTACCTGGGAAATGTTGAGGTGGATCGCAGTAAATCGCTTTGCCCCAAAACTGATTTGCAAATTCTGTAGTTCTTTGTAAAATGAATTCAGCAATGTATCCAAAGGTTAGGGAAACAGATTCAGAAATTATAGATCCAAATTCATTGCTAGCAACACAATGATAACTGCCTCTGTCGTCCTTCTGCTTCGGCTCATGAATAATGAGAGAACCACCGCTCAAGGTGAACTTGGAATTCTTTAACGGATCAATTTTAATGGAAACTAGAGTGTTATTCCTATACTCTTCCTTGAACCATTCATAATTTGGAGCTGGCCAACCACCAGCAACACAACTGTTATAAAAATCAGTAAAAAAAGTTAATTATTGTAATTATTTTAACCATTTTTTTACTGTTATTGCTAGATACATATAATATCCATATTGGTGCTTACGTCAAGGACACATAGCTTAATGGAATAGCACGTGAGATATCAAAAACTTCAGAAGTAGGTTCTCTTATAAAGTAAGGACCCCTTGGAATCTTTTTGGGATCTGAAACTTCAAGGCCATATTCGAAATCTCTGGTATCCACAAGAATGTAAGGCACTTTAGACAAAGGTACTTCACAAATGTATTGATTGGGTTCTTGACCAGTCACTTTAAGTAAACCCCACAGCTTGCGACGATCCGAAAAGCTAGATCAAAACAACTTAAGTATAAAACTCCATTTCAGAATTTGAATTAGTAAATCAAAAAGCCTTGAGATTTACCTGTAAGCAAGGTAAGTTCGGGGTACATTAAACGAAGAAAACGGTTGATCTTGAAGAAAAGCTTGATCAATGTTGACCATTGAGGTTCCATCCGAATTCGTCCAAGAACCTGGAGACGTCTCTCTCGTTGAAATGTACCAAGTTCGATGCTGCGAGTCAGTTGCAAGCAACTTCCGAACGATATAGCTATGCTCTTCCATACTATTCAGACTAACGAGGTCAGCATCATTTCCATAAGCCTTAAATTAAACCACCATAAATATACATTGCTTATTAAATCCTGTCTCATATAAACTCTGCTGCTCTGAAAGTTGTAGCTCAGATATGAATGTAACACTCATTTCTTTCACAAAATACCTGACAGTTCCTTTGTGCTTCCAATCTCGTTCGTGTTGGAGACTGCACAAATCTGTAGCAAGATTCTCTAAACATATCCCATGTTTGTGGGCATCGCTTCTCCTCATTTCCAGTAAATGTGTAGCTAGGATCTGTTATATCCAGCCTCGGCGTGTATGATCCAAATGGATCTCGTCGTGTTGAGAATGGGTTGTTATTATTGTTATTACTAAAAGTATCTTGGCGATTTGGAGGTCTCGCGTTATCAAATTGGTTGTTGTTGTTGTTATTATTATTACTGTTGTTGTTTCCCTGATTCTGAGGGTTCTGATTTTGATTACCAAAAGGATCTCTGGACGGATCTCGTTGCTGAGGACTTCCAAAAATGTTATTATTCGTCACAGGTGGAAAAGGCTGAAAATCATTTCGTTGGGCGAAAGTAATTGTGCTGCTGAGAAACACAAATGGCAGGAATACTCTTACTGTCCTCATATTGACTATGGGTTTTTGCCTATTAAAACAATTAATCATATCAAGGTTTTGATTCGCATATTGAATCTCTTCAGCACTTAAATGAAAATGTATATTTGGGACATTTCTTTGTACCCCAGTTATATATCCTACCTTAAAGGCAACCAGCAAAAGATGAGTAATCTGAAGTTCAACTTAAAGCTACGGGTTATGTAATGTCATGTCAGAAACTTTGGTAAGAACACTTTGACAAGAGTTTAAATAATTATGATAAAACCGTTTGAACTGATTTCCTTCAAGCCGCCGTCATTATATATTGGAACGACACTATACTTATTTATGCTACTGGATTCAGATCTCCATACTTGATTGACTTGCTATACACGCTAACGAAACAACAATATCAAATGCATCACATCACAAATCCCAACTTCAACAGACAGAAGATTGCCTTAAGATTCGGAAGACAGAAAAATGAGTCAGGCATGATTACTCATAACCCTTTTCTTCTCTACATGAAGATTCACTACTAAAAACACAAACAAACGGACAAGTGGTTGCTTGTATGATGGTAGGTACTTCGTTATGCTTCTATATTATCTCATTTATGCCGCTATAGTTTAGTCAATCTCGTCCTCATAAAAGGCTATTACATTGGCTAGGAATCGTCAGCCACACCTTGACATGACAACAGTCAGGTAATACTGTTCCATTGTTATCCTCCGCATCATCAACATTACCATTACCATCATCATATCTAAAACATGCAGGTAAAAAGGTAAGATTTTATATTTGTTTGCATTAGCAACGGCTTGGCTTGCAAAGAGCAATGCATTGAACGTGCACAGCGCTACCATATTATGCCTTCTATTGTAACAAACTGTCAGTATTTTTAGATGAAGATGAGGGGAAGCAATGCATTGTTTTTATTACCAGTTACATGAAAACATTTTTTACCTGTTAGGGTTTTAGCTAAAAGGATATTCCTCTCGTTGAAAAACAACTAAAATAACTAAAACGTAGGAGAGCAGCTGCTTTGCTCCGCCTCCATATTCGGAGTCAAGTACTGCTTATTTACCAGTGCAGGTCCATCACCAGCGTCAAGTGTGTATGTTGCATTATGCCAGCCTACCTGTTCCATGCTACTCCTTAGAAGTTGATTATGGTAGGTAGTAAGTAAGTGTTACGTTATGTTATGGAGATCGGTGTAACCCTTTCATTGTTGGGAGCAAGTCGTACATGTTTTATGTACAATGTATAGATGTTACATGCATCTATATTGCGCAGCTATCTTCACTTCTTTACATACATGTATTACATAAGAGTTCTCCGACTGAAGTCAAGTTAGGGCATTTCATATTAGAGTAACCAAGCAAGAAACAATATCATCGCCATAATCATCATCATCATCCTCTAGGAATGAGCAAACGGTGCTGTGCATTTCCTACAGGATGCATTTGACAAGCCGACTCGAGTCATGAATGAAATGCAATATGCACTCTGGAGTCTGGACTGCAGTGAAGCTAGATAGATTACTTCTTTTTCTCTTTTACTTTCTTCTTCTTTGCTTTCTTCACTTCTTCTTGTCATATGTCTATCCAGCTTTCGTAGAAGGCCAGAGTACCAGATTAACGAGCACATACACATATTATATAGATGATAGATGCATAGCGTACGTTTTTGACTGAGCTTGTATGTCGTGATGCGCTATGTTTTTTGTGAGTTGTATTAGACTAGGTTAATAAAAATCACGGGAAAGAGGCTCGCACGTGGGACAGTTCGGAACATCTGAGGAAGCTTTCTAGCATTTCGACTTGAGCAGTAGCGAAGTGAGCTATACTCTTTGCTTTTCTGTGAATTCTTTAAAACATGTCGACTCTGTTTAGTTAACACACAATTTCAACACAATGGAGCCCGTCACTTTAGAAAATGAGATAGTTAAAAGGTTCATCAAAGGATTTTTCAAGTTTCATGATAGCAACTATGTGCTTTATCTATGTGTCCAAGACTTTAGCCTTTTGTCAAGCTACTTGTTGTACTTCCACCCACCCAAACTATATGGACTGGGCGAGGGTGTTAGATGAAGACAATTGGTGGGTAAGACATGCTTTGAGGAACTGAAAGAATTGAAGTCCTTGTTTGATTTCGAGCATTTTGAGGTCAATACCCGACTGACGGTCATTTAACCGCTTCAAGAGCATTACGCAATTGAAATTAATGGAAGAGCCATAATAGGCGTTGACAAGTGAGGAATGTTCACCCAACGAATTCTTTTCCACCGAAAGAATTCAGGACAACTTCTTTTGACAAAATATAATTTTCATAACATGGTCCAGTTGCTTTGAAAAATTCAAGACTCATTTGAAGAATGAATATAATACTGAAATTATTGGAGTATACGTATGAAGCTGCAGCTAACGAAGAAACTGATTCTTACAACAAATAAAAGACACTTGTAGTTTTGTACTGTAGCGTTTTCAGCTTTAATCAGAAATCTGACAATCAGTTTTTTCTGTAAATTGCCAACCACTGTTGGATAAAACAGAAACACTTTATACATTTAGAGTGAGCGATTTTAAATCTACCCTCATAGCCTGAATTCTATATCTACCATTCGATTTCAGACAGGTCTGGCTGTCAATTGAAAAAGCCAACTGCATACAATCAATTTTAAATGCATTGTGAAAATAGTAAAACAAGTAATGCTTGACACTGGGCAAAAGTACTCGGTGTGCCCGGTACCTAGTTAGCCACGAAAACTTCAAAAATTGCATTGATTTTACTAAGAATTTATTTTCATCCCTTTCACTCTGGAGAAAATTTTAAAAGTAGTAGCAGTATTACTTAAGGGGTGTCCACGAAGTAAAAAGACTAAAACTTCATTCGCTATAAATTGTAACAGACTGGGTGTATGCAACTAGCGATTAGATACATTTGTAGAGCAACTCAATGTGTGTCAGGGAGTAGCCGAACCTTTACCTTCACCTCAGATTCTCAGAAGTTACGTTGGGCGAAGGCAAGGGTGTACAAATCGCGAAATTCCCATTGGGGTAAAATTTGAGCATTCGATTTTCGATCAAACCCCTATAAAATTTTCAAATCTTAAGCTATCTCTAAGCCATTTTGTACAAATATAGTATAGGATGTGACAAACACGTGAGACGTTAAAGTTATGCTTTTAAACTAAACACGTCAGAACCAAGCTCAAAAACATTTTAAAATTTTTAACCAAAAAACAACTTTTTCTTCATGAGGTCACTGTGA
>JAANSM010000357.1:0-30947 GCA_036850725.1 Orchesella villosa | reverse complement strand
ATAAACTTACAAGAAATGCTGAATGTACATATATATATTTATCTAAATTCAAAGCCAAACTATATATACTACTTAGCTACATTCTTCAGTGATAGTCAAATCTGTCAGCATTTGTCATTCCTGCTTTGTAGTAATCATTGGTTTGATGCAGTATGGTAAATTAGTAATCAATTAAATTATTTTGATAATAAAGCACGAATGCATGGAGGAATTATGTTTATGCATGATGGCATAGGTTCGTGAATGATAGCAATATAGCAAAGAAAATTATCGAGCTTTCATAATACATGATAGAATTAAACGGTGGCTTATTATATTGAAGATATATATTAATATACTATCAACCGCCGGTAAAAGAACAACAGACAAGATCAGGTTATTCGCATATGTGCAAAGTTCTGTGTTTGAAACTTTTACGATTAGTGCATGGTAATTTAGAAAAGCATATGACAAGCTATTGCGTTGTCGGTGCTTTCTGCAACATGCTGAAGAATCATGGGCATTTTATTAGATTCTTTCTAATGATATTAAAATTCCTGGAAACTGAATGGCATTATGCCCATTGTGAATAGAATGATGCAATGAGTATGCAAAAGTCGATAATGTATGTCAACGAGAAATTGATAAAAGCAGCATCTTGGTACACAAGGAAAACTCTTGTATCATTTCATTTGCTTTACCTTTCATAATCAGTCAAGTTGGCACTTAAAATTTGGAGTTTTTCTACATGTTCTTGTCCTTGATCAAACAGTATAAGCTACTATGCACATATGGCTGTAAGTAGTATGTGTATATAACTGAATTAGTGAAGACCTTCACATAAAACTTGCCGGTCATGTCCTGGCTACTGTCATTGCATGCAAGTAATAGTGTAATAGTTTTTAGGTACTCAAAAGTAAAAGTCACACGATAGGAACAACATTGAGAAGATAATGGAATTATTGTTAATGTTAGTGAATATACACACTGGATTGATTGAAACGAAAAAGTCTTTATCATTTATCTTCTTTATCTTCACGTAAACATTCAGTTTCGCTATGCATTCTTATTTCACAATCCCGTTGGCACATGATTCATTTTCTCTGCATTACTTATGCACAGCTAAGTTAAGTGCTCTTTGCAACTGATAAATGCTGGCTCGACTGTGGCCAAATAATAAATTGAGAATTAAAGAGAACGAATCGGGTTCACTTTGCCTCTGGAATGCTCACAAAATACATCCAGCCGTACATCTTAAGTAAATTTTAAAAAGATATCGATTTTACACTACAGCGTTGAAAATACTTTTGATACAGGTGAGCTACACTAATGTGTAACAAGCGGCCAAATTAATTATTATACATACTTATAAAAAAGTGTTTTAAATCACTTATTTTATTTTATTCTTCTTTTGTCTAACTATTAGAAAGATGACTGCCCTTCAACTAATTGACACCAATTTCATCGAGGGTGTTTTAAATGAGCCCGTTAAAGAAATTGCTATTAAAGAAGGATGTAAAGAAGGGGATAATGTTGCTGGATCCTTGAAAGCCATCACGGCAACACTTGCATCTGGAAAGCAGAAACATTTCATTTTCAAGCACTTTCCAATGGAAGTGACTCAGGAAAATGGATTTGTGATTTTTATGAAAGTCTTCTGGAGAGAGAATTCAGTATATAAAATCCTCTTCCCAAAATTGGAGGAGTTTGCAAAGTCTCGAGGATTTGAGTACGAGAGCCCCACTGTAAAATATTACAAAGGATACAATGATGACAAGCAAGACTACATTCTCCTCGAGGATGCCCGTCCAGCCGGGTACATTATGCCGGACAAGACCATTTCTTTGACGAAGGATCAAGTAACCCTAATCATGAAGGAGTTTGCTACTTTCCATGCCATCAGCTACGCATTCCTTCGTGATCAGGGAGAACGAATTTTCAAAGAGCTTGAAGGATTTCAATACTTCGTTATGGACGAAATGGTGCAAGAATTGATGGAAACTAATTTTAATATGGTACTCAAACGGTTTTATGATGTGGCGATAGAGGTCCTTGAGAAGAGATATCCAGAAGGTGCAGAAAAGATGAGAAAGTATGCCGAGAAGAATGGAACGCCACCAAATACCGTGGAGCATCTCACCGATAACAAGTATTTTGCAACCTTAGTACACTTCGACCTGTGGTCCAATAACATGCTCATAAAAAACAACAAACAAGACCAGCCAACCTCTGTCAAATTCATCGATTTCCAGTTCATGCAGAGAGGAAACATTTTTTCTGATCTTCTCTATTTTATGTACACCAGCACTACTCCAGAATTCCGAAAGGCCCACCTACACACTACTTTGAATGTGTATTATGACGCTTTCCAAGAAACTCTTGAGAAAATTAAGACTCCTCTGCCGTGTGGCTTCACCAAGGGATTCTTGATCGACGAGTTTGAGGCTGGGATTATTAGTGCTTTTGGAAGAATGACCTTTGCAGTTCCACTTCAACTCGGGTTGATTTCAAAAACGAAGACTAAGGACGGTGAGAATCTAGAGGACGCAGTGGCCGATATGCATTCAAAAGAAAGTATCATGAAAATTTACATGGAAAGCCCAAGAGCTCAAGAAAGAATGGAAGCATTGGCCAGAGAAATGGTAGAGAATAAGTATTTGTGATGTGATGATAAAAATTCAATTTAAGTCTGCTTTCTTTTAATCAACAGTTATCTTAACGGAAAACTACTTAAATAAAAATTGGATTGAGTTTTCTTAAAAATGATTGAACTAAATTGAGCATTGGGTAGATTTGTATGCATCTGTTTCGCATTCAATTGGCAATAAAAAGCATTCAGCATTCAGTACATAACATGGGCTCGTATAGAAGAAAATGCACTCGGTAGCTTTCTTAAAGCTCGGCAGTTTCCGCTTGACGGTTGCGTTTAAGGACTCGCATTCTTTTTCTCACTCGTGGAACGGTTTGCACAATGTGACAGTATGCATGGCTCCTCTCCTCTCCCATTGACTAGGAGTTTCCTAGAATTGTGAAATCAAGTCAGGATGTGTACAATTTGCCAAAAGTGAAACCTAATTTTTTGCCTTCCACCAATGGAAATAGTTTGTATAGGTAGGATATTTGTTACTAGTCCCTAGTCCTAATAAAAGGTCTATCGTGTGTGGAGTCTATTACCATTGGAACCAGCTGAGATAGGTAAGTATGTCGTACGTCGTAGTTTTATAACAATATGTGACTGTAAGAATCATATCTCCATTTGGAGGAGTTGGAATTGGAAGTTGCAATGTACTGAAGTCAGAAGTACAGATTAGAATGGTGCTCGAGAATTAAAACTTTTACAAATTTCCTCAATAGAAGGTATACATCAGGTACCAAAATCTAAATACATTAATATATACTGTCATTAAGTATTTCAACTTGAAATATTGATTTCAAAACAAATATTTAAGTACAATTTGATATACATTGTGTTATACATACACTAGAACGTTAAAATTAAAAGTCTTCGAAACAGTCGTGAGCGTATTCTTCTGGTCACACGTGACAAACTTTCTTAAACTTGACGAGGTAAGTTAAAAAATGTATTATACTTGAGTAGAAGAGTCGGACTTTAAACCTAAATAATTTCAGTAAATGGAAGCATAACATCATTCCAATTCTACAATATTAGGAACACCCACAGAAGAAGTTATAATAGGGTCTGTGTCTAATGTCATCATTGCAGGAACTGGATGAAATTTCATAATCAATGTAACACCACGCACACTAAATTAGAAAGAATGGTTCATGTTCAGTCAGCTCTACTTTAGACATATAGGGATCATATTTCAGCTCTGCTATGTGCATTACTGACTTAAGTAGTATGAGGCAATGAGACTGGTAAACTGGGAGCATACTAGAATCTGTGAACTAATTTTCATGTGGCAAATCCATGATTGTGTAACACCCTAAACACACATACTGGTACATATTTGTATATGCATGGTCCACCTCCGGCACTTTGATTTTTTATTGAATTGTCGCAGAGAATAACTAATAGTAAACCCATACCAAACCTTGTTCTATTCATTAGTCACGAACAAAATGTCCTTTGTACAAAAAACTACATAATGCTGATGCATATTACACGTTTAGTCTAAATGGCAATAGAGTTCACAGGTCTCAAATTTAACACAGACGAAGAAAACTACAAAAGAAGTGTTGGATAGAATGGATATATTGATGCATAAGTACTAAACATTTTGGTTATGGGCATGTTGCTACATTTACATCCAGTTTAAGAGAGACGGTGGCTTTACGACCATTTCATGCTATTCCAGAATAGATTTTTTTTCACATCTAAATAATGGCATAGAAGTAGTGAATTGAATAGGCACGAGTTCAAGCGAATCTTTTATTAATCCGTTTTCCTATATTCGTCTCTCAGAGAGCCTCTCTCTCNTATATTCGTCTCTCTCTCTCTCTCTCTTTGGCATAAGCATGCGTAAGAGCGGATGCATAGATTGTGCAATGTATAATGTTAAAATTGTACACATAGAAAATCATGCTCATAACATATTCATACATTTAGTTTTTATCTTCCTTTCATTTCGGAGAAACGTGTGTTAGTAGTACATTTTTTAGGAGTAAAACATTTGCTTCATTTTTTAGAAAATACTTGAATTACTACAATTGCAGTTTTGTAAGTTTTCTCGAGGTCAGATTATAAAAGTAACGAAGTACAAATTAGATTTGTATTGTAGATTTTAGATGTGCTTACACATTGCATTGTAACATTTATTTGCAACATTTGTTGTAGTTTCCACTTTCCAGCGACAAACAGCAATATATAGCTTGTTTCTAGCATCAGCGTCGTATTAACTTGGAGAAGAGAAGATAAATTTCCATTTTCTCAGCATTGCCGTCATCCTCTATTCACATTATATCACCAATCACTAGTGCGTTGCGTACAACTGCACGTTTACAAGGTCAGTGCTGTGCTAATGTCAAAATCCTCTCTGATTCTTCTTCCATCCAGTCTGATGTGAATGTGAAGTGAATTGTGAATCCCCTCTTTTGCTCTGACTTCACTCAAGAGCATAAATAAGTTTTATTCTCATATATAAAGCATTTCATCTCATGTGATTGGGATACACGTTGAAAAAAGTTTATAACCATGTATGTACTTGATACTAAAAATCTGCATGCCTGTTAGGTGATGTGATATACCTGTATATAATATGTACATATAAGCGCAAGCGTTTTATCTATTATCTATACATATCTTCCACATCATGTTATATGATGCAATGCAAGTCCAAGTCCATTGAACACTTTTGCAAAACTTTTTTTTTGTCAAGAGGTAGAAATGGTTGGGAATAGCGAATACGTATCGAATTGTGGAATGGCATCATGATGCATGTTTATGACTTTGACAGACAACAAAGAGTATTAGATTTTCAGATCGTATTTGTATGTTTCTCCCGTATATTTTTATAGCTCATTTAGAAGTTAAGAACTATTGCTATTTTTGCCGAACAGAGACACGTAAACAAGTCAGGTATTAAAAGGTAGGGTGTTGAGTTCTATTAGAAGAGAAAACAATTTTTAAAGTCGGATAAAGGTAGATGTACAACAATGCAATGCCTAAATGTGTACCAGTAACCAAACCAGTACCATGCAGTCCCTGTCCCATTCTATCGTTCTTACTCGTGCTTATGGTATATGCACACTATTGCATTGAATGCAGAAAAAAAAAGAATATTTTATGGCTTTGTTTTCTAACGATATTTTAATTTTCATCGCTTCTTTTTTACTTCTGAAGCGTAGGCTGGTCTTGGTAGGAAGAATATGATTTTTTGTATTGTTTGCAATAAAAATATTGTTTAACATTGCATATATCTACAAATCTACACAGGTTCTTTGTTACTGGAACATCTACATACATAAATACAAGGTGTTTTGCATGTAACAGGACCTGAAACATGAAAAGGAGATAGGAAACGTATAGAATACACTTTATTCTAAAAATCTTAATCTAAAACCGGGAGTGGAACGGAGATAAGGGTATTATTAACCAGAAAAAAATAGGAACCATTGATGTTTTGCTTATGAAATGGAAATGTAGATAAACAAAACATCTTTCTTTACATGCCGCATGCATTAATTCGTCTATTGATTCGTATAAGATTTCTTCTGATAAGCCATGCATATGCATATGTATGTACATGCAGCAATGCAATGTAATAAAGAATGACACTTACAGAGAGATGATGCCAATGGTTCATCGCGGACCGGAGATGCTATGATTCAGCATGAGCACGCAACACAGAGTATTTTGCAGCTGTATGGTCTATCTGTTTTCTTGAGGAAGAAAAGCAAGGTATAAGGAATGGCTCAATCTCCATCAAGCTCATTCAAGATGTCCATGCGTCCCAGGCGGACATCAGAAGTTGGACGGCTCGTCATCGTGAAATCTCCCACAGCGTCGATATCTCTAGCTAGTAAATTGTTTCGTCAAAATCGTGCTAAAATGGCAGCAAACTCATCTTCCTCCTCAACATCATCCTCTCTTCCCTCACCACCACCGCCACAAAGACCAGTTCGACTGCGTCGTTTAACCACAACTACAACTACTAAAAGTGAACCCGCTACAGTTGTTAGTAAAACCAAATCAGGAAGTTCTACAGCGAAGAAAAGAAAGTCTTCCAAAGAACAGCAGCCAGAGTTGACTCCCACTCAACTCATGATTCGTAAACTGTACGAAAGAATCAACCGGGCTCAGAAGGCTAGTCAACGTGAAAATATTAAACAAGTTTGGAGAGAGAACAGAGAAAATTTGGATGTGGCCATGAAGCAGCATCACCATTCTCAATCCCACCGAGCTTCCTCCTTCAGCTCCATCATAAATGCGGATGATATTGCAGATGCTACAATGGAAGTAGCTTCCTGCAAAGCCACAACTTCCGAGAAAACCAAAGTTCTCATCGTACCTGAAACGGCGGATGAGCTGAGTTCACTGGGATTAGCCCAAGATGGTCGGGAATATCAAGTAATTCCAATGACAACTTTGCCCCATGTGAGTCAAATCCCACCCGTGTTGGACTGGACGGCTATTCCTCACAACTTGCATGAGGATGATGGTAAATTCTTGACAAATATCCCGTTTCTTGGGGATGAGTTTATTGACAAGGATGCCAAATTCATTGATGAAATGGTGACCCTTTATGAAGGGAAAGTGCATGAGGCTAAAGATTCCTCTAGTTTTAAAACGATGGAGGATGAAGTGTTATTCACACTTATACAAGCTCTGATGAAAATTGAGGCTGAGGAAGGACCAAATGTTTTTCATGGAGAGCGACTAGAACAAAAGGAAGAGGAAAAACAAGAAGATGTAGAGGTTGAGAGTGAAGTTCCCAAAGAAATTGAAGTAAAATGTGATGAGGACGATAGCCAACAAAAAACCACGTTCTCCGACGTAGCAGCAAAACTCTTCCAACCCGAATGTGAACCGGTGCTGCAAAGTAAACCAAATGAGACTGATGAAGAACCTTCAATAGAAACTAAACCGGATGTTGGAGAAAAAAGTAAAGAAATAGAAACAACTACTAGTGTTGTGACGCCAGAAGAAATGGAAGTGGAGTCGGAAAACAGTGACCAGTCCACTAGTTTAGGTGCGAGTGCGCCTATTTGTAAAATTGGTAGTCCTTCAAATCTAATCTTGACGCTGATTTCTCAAACATTCGAGGGTCTCGGGACAGAAAATGAAATTCGAGAAAGGTAAGGCTATTCCGAGTGAGAATTTTAAGTAGTTTTGAGGAGAAAATAGTTTTATAAGTTGTAACCGATCTGCGCAAAGGTATGAGAATGTGGAGAAAGTCAGAGGAACGCCGCAGTTACCAATTCTGCCAAATGGAATGGAGCAGCATACTTCTGAATCCTATTCCATTCCAAACGTCGAGGGTCCATGTGCCAAGTATTTGCCAAAGGAATCAACAATGCACGCTTTTCAAATTCTGTTTTGTCGCAGATGCTTTATATATGACTGCAAGAGGCATAGTAAGAATTCATAATCCAAGTTTCTTTGATTAAAATAAATATATTTATTTTATCAAACCGGAGCGGAAGTGTAATACCAATATCTCAATTCCGATTTTTAAGCTGGGGACGACCAAGTTGATGTGAAATATTACAAGAATCGCCAAACGCCCAGTGTTCCTACTTCAATTTCGTCTTCTTCCGCTACAACCGGGTTCAACTTCCTTTGCAAAAATCCAGACTGTTGGCAAATGAATGATACGATTGAGCGGAGCGCAGATGAAATTTTGAGAGAATGGACTTCCAGGAGACAGATCTCTTTTTCTATGTTTCATTGACTCCTTCCCTTCCAATTACTGTTTCGTTGCGTATCTTATGAGAAACAAAACTTGTCTGCAGGTACAAAATATATTTCATACACAATTACAGCGTTTGTAGTCTATAAGCTACGTGCCACGACTAAAGGAAATTATTACTATTTTCCAGGTGAAGGAATACGCAAACTTAGAAAACGTCCCGAAAATGGAATCGTGTCCTTCAATTTCATCTCGCAAGCCAAAGCATCGTAAACCTCGAAACGCATACAACAAAAAGTCTTGCAACTCTAATAATAAAAGGAATGTTACTCGGCGCTGGATAAATAATGTGAAGAAAACTGAAAAATCAAAAGAGGAAGGAGGTATCAAGTCAGGCGGCAAGTTACCACCTCGTTATATGCCATGCCTTCATGAAAATGGAGGAGAATGTGACTCATCCTGTACTTGTCGAATCAACAAAACATCGTGTGAAAAGTTTTGCACATGTTCACTTAATTGTAAGTAAGCTAGATCGCTGCCTGATTTGTCATTTACTCAATCGACAACTTTTGTACAATAGAAGTTGATTGTCACAAATTATGAATAGGTCCTTACAGATTTCCGGGTTGTCGATGTACCAGCACCTGCGATAGTAAGCGTTGCATTTGCTTCGCTGCAGCTAGGGAATGTGATCCGGATCTGTGTCTGGGATGTGGGGCGAATGAAGACGAGTTGGAGAAAATCAGTTGTCACAATGTTAATATACAGAGAAAACTTCGTAAGTTCTTTATAATCATTAATTAAAGCAAGGAAATCTATAAATATTCAAGCTATTACTTTGCAAATTATTCAATAGATAAGCACCTACTGATGGGAAGGTCTGACATTAGTGGATGGGGAATTTATATAAAAAACGATGCCCAAAAAGGAGAATTTATTGCTGAGTATAGAGGAGAGCTGATCTCGCATGATGAGTCTGAAAGACGTGGTCATGTGTATGATAAGATTCAACATACATTCTTATTTGAACTGAATGATCGTGAGTTATCAACATTTCTAAATAATTCATTCTACCGAAACAAACTATATGACTCATGCAATTAAACCCGACTTGCAAATAGATTTTGTCGTTGATGCAACCCGTAAAGGAAACAAATCCCGTTTTGTCAACTCCTCCAAGAATCCAAATTGTGAAGTAAAAAGAATGTTGGTGAATGGTGACCATCGCATTGGAATATATGCCAAACGTTACATTGAGGCTGGAGAAGAACTATTTTATGACTACGAAGATGGTAATTAGTGCTACATCTTTTCTCTATGAAATAAGATGCAGTGTCACAATTTTAATCATTGACTATTAATTTTACAGTTCTGGAGAAACAACAAAAAGCAGCAGAAGGGGCAAACCGGTCTTCCCGAAAAGAATAGCAAGGTTTATAATTACAAGATTATGGTGCCACAAAAACAGGACCCTACTGCAGATGCAGAATCATTATTTATCATTTTTGTCGTGAAGAAAAGAAGGAGAAGGATTCCCAAATATACCACCGATAAGTAATAGGCCAGAATTAAATGAATCTATTCGTATTGATGAAAGGTATTCATAAGAAAAATATGAAAGTTGATTTGAATTGGAGTGTGGTGCGGGGACACTTAACTATGTAACTATTATGTCACTGTAACTGTATTTATGTCGAACAAGGAAACTTTGAATAATTGTCTGTGATGTTGGAGAGGATAACGATTGTGATGAAAGTTGGAACAGTATGATGTTTAGAGATATAAAAAAGATAGGGTCAAATTAAAAGCAGTGTGTAAGTATTATTACTATTTGATTGAGTGTACCTTTAGCTGAATAGTATCTGTATATGTCTGTAATATTCAACTCAATGTAACCCAACACCCATTACCCAACGCCCAACCCTTAATATGAAATATGAATTTGTTACATTCATAAATTGCAACTCCATCTCAGTGAGCCATTTAAATCAGTAGAGATTAGAGACTATACTTGATACTAGAATGTAGATGTAGATTGTGAAAATTCAATCATTTACATAGAATTACAAGAAGTAAAATAATATTTATTTTTCATTGCGAATTTAATCATTTTTCTAGCTGGTGCTACTGTAACTTATCCATTATATACCTTATCCATCCATGTTGCTTTTTTAAACTAGCTCCCACATAGACTTTTTTTTATAAATATTACTGAATACTGATTGCCAAATATACTCTTTCGTTGTATTGATGACATCTTTGAAATGTAACTAATTTTTTATACTTATTTCTTCTAGTCTATTTAGTCGTCGTTTCAATTAAATTAAAACCTATACAAATTAATTTAAATTAAAAACATATATATTCTATATTCAAACGTGTTTTTCTTTCTGTTTGGAGCATAAAACAACGTTATTTTCCGAAGAGTGAAATAAAGTTATTGACTTTTCTGCATTCTGTTGTGTTCTGAAGGTACTGACTTTATATACATAAAGCCTTATGCATAAGAAAATGTGCATTAAATTTATAGCACGCCCACACACGAAAACAACAAAGCATTTTCTAATTTTTTAATCTGTCTTGTGCATAGTGCATATAGGGCATATTATTATTACATGCTTGATAGGCACATATTTGGATGAAGAGATGATGATGATGATGATGATGTTGTGTGGGTGAGGTAGGGAAAAGATGTGTATTTGGATGTGTATGGATGAGTTTTGTTCTGGATATTTCCTTTCTGTTTTTACCCTCAATAAAGCAAGCGCCAGTTGTGAAAATACCGCAGCATGATGTATCTGCTTCTACATGTGAAAATTGGATGATTCACTTTTGGTCTTGGCCCTTTCAGCATTATCCTTTACGTGCATTTCTTTGTGTCAACAAGAACTACTACGGCTCGTTTCCATAATAGAATCGGATATAGCACTCCTTCTTTGGTAACTAATCAGTTGCAGCGAACGTTTGTGTGAAGAAAAACTTAAGGATTAATTACAGGTGAGTTTGAATTTAATTCTTGTTAATTATTGTCAAATGCTTTGTCATGTGGGTTGGGGTGTTGTTTTTGTAAGTCATGAGTAGTGAGTAGTGTCAAGTGTAGTACATTATATTTTCCAATGAATCTATCGTGTGATTGAATTTAAGCTCGAAATGCGCTAATAATAATTTCTATGAACTGGATATTGTCCTCAGATCTCAAATCAATACAACTGAAAAATGGCACCAGCAGCGACGCCAATTGCAAGAGCCCCAGCGGGTAGTGGTGGAGATGCAAGTAACAAAGTATTCCAGGATCGGAGGAAACCTGCGGAAATCAGGTCTAGTAACATGATAGCTGCTAAGGCAGTAGCTGACGCTATCCGGACAAGTCTTGGTCCTCGTGGTATGGATAAAATGATTCAGGATGGGAAGGGCGAAGTCACAATTACCAATGATGGAGCTACTATCTTGAAGCAAATGAATGTTCTTCATCCGGCTGCCAAAATGCTCGTTGAGTTGTCAAAGGCACAAGATACTGAGGCTGGGGATGGCACAACATCCGTTGTTGTTTTAGCCGGCGCTATTTTGGAGGCTGCTGAGAAGCTGTTACAGAAGGGAATCCATCCTACTCAAATCGCTGAAGGCTTCCGCTCTGCTGGTCTTGCTTGTCAGGAAATCGTTCGGAAGGAGTTGGCAACGCCGTTGGATATCAATGATATTCCTATGGTCCAAAAGTGTGCTTCAACTAGTTTGAATTCGAAAGTTGTTTCCCAACAGTCCAGCTTGTTGGCGCCTATTGCACAGGAGGCTGTGTTCCGAGTGATTGATCCGGAAAATGATACCAATGTTGATTTGAAGGATATCAAAGTTTCCACAGTCCTTGGTGGAACTGTTGAAGATACTGAGTTGATGGAGGGATTACTTCTTCGTCAAAGAGTTTGTGCTGGACCAAAGAAGATTGAGAAGGCTAAAATAGGGCTGATCCAGTTCTGTATCTCACCACCCAAAACTGATATGGACATGAATATTATCATCAATGACTATACTCAAATGGATCGGGTTTTGAAGGAAGAGAGGAATTACATTTTGAACATTGTTAAGAAAATTAAAGCGTCTGGATGTAATGTTTTACTTATTCAGAAATCAATTTTACGGTAAGTTGTATTCAATCTATCTACACCACTTGCTTTGCCACCGCTGGTGTATGTTTTGTACAATTTTTAATGTGTTTTTTCGCTTTTAGGGATGCCTTAAATGATCTTTCTCAACATTTCTTGGATAAACTCAAGATCCTCACCATCAGGGATGTTGAGCGTGAAGACGTTGAATTCGTTTGCAAGAGTTTAGGCTGCCGACCAATTGCATCTTTGGACCATTTTACTGCAGAAAATTTGGCCACTGCTGAATTAGTAGAGGAATTCAGTGCCAGTGGAACCAAACTTGTGAAAATTAACGGTAGCAGTAATCAAGGAAGAACAGTATCTATTCTTGTACGTGGGTCAAATAAACTTGTTTTACACGAAGCCGAGAGATCCCCTCACGACGCCCTTTGCGTTGTGAGATGTTTGGTTAAGGAGAGAGGAGTCATCGCTGGAGGAGGAGCACCTGAGATTGAGTTGTCTGTCCGTTTGTTCCAAAAGGCTTTGGAATTGACTGGAGTCGATGCCTATTGTTATAAAGCCTTTGCTGAGGCTCTTGAAGTCATTCCAATGACGTTAGCTGAGAATGCAGGTATGCCTGCTATCAACACTGTCACTCAGCTCAGGAAACTTCATGCTGATGGAAATAAGAGTGCTGGTCTCAACATTAAGAAGGGAGCTATCGCAAATATTATGGATGATAATGTTGTGCAACCAAGTCTTGTAACCATTTCAGCGATCAACTTGGCTACTGAGTTTGTTGCTGCTATTTTGAAAATTGACGATATTGTCAATACTGTGCGTTAAGCTAAAATGGTATTCATATTAAAAACTTATTCTTTTTCTAAAGTGTATTAACTGAAGTGTGTGTTAAATGGTATCAAGTAGCCTTATGACAGCCATGCATTTAATATACCTAAACTTTGTAATTTGTTGTTGTTTTTGGCTGTAATATGTTTCATTTATTTCTGCACACTTTTTTGTACCTCACTTGTTATAATAAGCTGCTGTAATTCTTCACAAACTTGCGTAACGGAAACTCAAAATGCAACCATTAAGAAATCAATAATAAAGCTAACTAAAAAATTATTAACTCAAAACCTGACATCAGAAACACCTAAGCACCCATGTCATCATTTACGTTGCCTTACCTAGACTTCAAAATTGTCAAGGTTTCATCTAACGGAACATCAAGCGGGCTTCCAAATTAGGAATACGAAGGTGAAAGGTATTGGAAGGAAGAGCAAACCGCACGCGTAACCGATACATACACAAATTGACGCCTAATACGAGGTCGACTTTCATGCTAACTATTGAACTATTGTTTTTACTTTAAAATTAAACTGCAGATCTGCGTTTGCCTTAGCTCTAAAATGACTCTAAGAACATTTGGTGACATGTACTGCTGGTGCTGCCACGTGGAAGATGCCATGTACTCATGCAAGAAGTGTCCGAGGTCGTACCATCGAAGATGCGTTTTTGAAATGCCGAATTACCCTGAACCAATTTTTAATCCAGAGTCAATGGATCCATCGTCGATGGACAGTTGTCCCGAATGTGTTGCAGCTGACGAAACGTATTTCAAAATGGCTACGGCCACTTTACCATGATTAGCAATGCTCATTGTCGCAATTTTTTATATTATTCTTATCATGGTAATGATAAATCTATGAATATGGTTTTGTATAGCGTCTTATACAGCATGAAAAACGTTCTTCCACCCCAGCTTAACTACATATTACATTATGTGATTGGAAAACTTAAATCTGATATCTTTATGGTACAGCATTTGCTTTCATTTTAACCTTTCATTAAAACAAAAAGGGTACTTTAAACTTTCCATCTAAGGCTAACTTACACTTTCATTTTCATTCCTGATTGATAGTTCGAAAACTTCTACGAAATACCCAAGCCAAAAGCTCATACAAGATCTAGCGCAGTTATTGTGAAGTTTATGGATATATTTACCTTGGAAAGAAACGTACGCCATGAAGTTTACAAAAGTCTTGAAAGTTTCTTCGGAGATGCCAAGTGGATTCGTCATAATGTCGCTGTTCTTTCCGGAAGTAAGTTTTCCTCTTCTATTTTTAAAAGTATAATTTATGATGTAATTCTATGATGTTCACTAACTAAAGTGCTTTACAATTCCAGGAAGATGTGATGAAATGACTAATGTTGAGAAGTTGATTCATCTTATAGCTTCAGAAATGCTGACAATTGACTTGTGCCACGAATGCTATGTTCGGAAGCAGGGTGAACATCCTCTAGAGAATTGGTTTATGACATCGTGTTCAGTAAAAACCAAAGTTAACCCACTTTCTCCGTCAAGAAGTCATGGTTTGCATACAAAGTTTTAGTTTACACGAGTATTTGTGTTCTGTATAATTACATAGCTTCCCCACCTTCTTGGCTGGGCGAAAACAGACGGCATAACGTATTGGCCGGTAAAAATAATGGGAATTGATCTAGGAAAGAAAATAGCCATTGTTCACTCTTTTGGTGAGCACAAACAACTGGAGCTCCCTTTAAGAGATTGTCTTATTTATAGTCATGATTCGCCAACTTCGAATAAAAAGCTACAGGGACAACTTCATGGGTGGAAGAAAGCATGCAAGGTACAATACATACCCCATGAAGTACTACTATTTTCAATTTCAATTAATGCAACCTATAAAAATTGTGTATCAATTTGTGAATTTTTACGAAAAGGAAATGCGGAGACATATGGAACAAGTTGAAGAAAAGCATGGGAAAGTTGTTTTAGCTGAAGAGAAAGTGAGAATAAGATGCACTTTATCAGAGGCAGTACAACGGATGTTTCCAGATGTAATTTATAATTAAGAACAGTTTTATTAAGGCATCTACATGAAATGAGAGATATTACATTGCGGGGAAAGTTTCTTGATTCATTGTGTCTTTCCTCGATGTTCGCTTTCAGTGGAAACTCAAAATCATGAATGCCACTACATTAAGATATGGTGATGACGATGACCTGGATAATGTGGAGGGCCTGGATCAAGAAGTAGTGCAGCATCAGCATAATGTTGATAACGACAGCAGTAGTACCACCAGTACTGATGAAGAATGATTGATAATGATATTATCAAATGCAGAAACGAACGTTTTTTTTGAAAGGAATTAAGCGTGGGTACGTAAATGCAAGCCATGTGCATTTTATGATACTTCTTCGACTGGAGTTTTTGCGTAAGATATATGTAAACTTGAGATTAAGATCGGTAGTTGCAAACTGGGTAGTTGCTCGTACGTTAATGAAAACGGAGAATAAGAGTGATACGGATTTATCTTGACTCGATAGGTTCAAAACTTATTGCAAATGTTTATTGATTTGAATGTCTTTTTGCATCACACTACATTCTATTTATTAATAATAATTTTACATTACCACTTCCTTCAAAACTTAACATCCTCCATTTAACTTGGCAAAAATTATTGCTCACTTCATTTTCCTCCTTCGTAAGCACTAACAAGAATGGAATTGTGCAGTAGCTTATTTCATATACTGAGTATGTAACTGTAACTGCTCTAAAACAGTTAAAACTACCGAAGCACCGTTTAGAAGACAGTTGAGAGAGTATTATGCTGTGTGCAGAAATCGTCCATTGTATTGCATTGGATTTGAAAATATTGACTAAACTAAGAATTACAAATTAAATACATGTCTAGTTAGCTAATAAAGGTAAAAAATAGTGAACACACCACATTTTGACAAATGTTAAGGAATCTGGGGTAAAGTGATATTCATACTTCACAAGAACACCTTGGATTATTACCAACTACTAATCAATATTTTACGAAACTAGGAAAACGGTATACTTATGACCTATTGTTAAACTTTCTTTCGTTGAATCTGGTAAAATACCCAATCTTCTAGAAAAGAAGGGACAAAGGCGTGAGTCCGTGTAAATGTCACAGGAATGTCTAGTTGATCTAAAACATCTTCAAACTAGCTAATAAAGGTAAAAAATAGTGAACACACCACATTTTGACAAATGTTAAGGAATCTGGGGTAAAGTGATATTCATACTTAACAAGAACACCTTGGATTATTACCAACTACTACACAATATTTTACGAAACTAGGAAAACGGTATACTTAAGACCTATCGTTAAACTTTCTTTCGTTGAATCTGGTAAAATACCCAATCTTCTAGAAAAGAAGGGACAAAGGCGTGAGTCCGTGTAAATGTCACAGGAATGTCTAGTTGATCTAAAACATCTTCAAACATTTTTAGAGCCTTTGGAGAAGAGCTGCCATTTCCATGAGTGAAGTATTTACCAGTTGGGCTGAGCACTGAGAATGACATGTTTAGTATCGTCTTGATGAAATCCCATAGTTCACCCTAATAATTTCGAAAAAACACAATAATTAAAGGACCCATAGTCGACCTATATAAAGCTAGTACTAATCGTAAGTAGTAACTCACCTGAGGCGTTGGTGAAATAGGAATGTCTGTTAAGTCAGCAAGCACATAATCAAAGGTCTTTCCCTCCTTCTTACAGTTATCCATGTAAAGCATACAGTCCCCAACTACAATCTAAAAGTAGTGTATAAAAGCAAAAGATATATTACATAGAATGTAAATATGTAGTACATGTAAGTAAAACATTCACGATAATACGAGTTATACAAGCATTTTTGGCCCCATTGATAACCTACATCGTAATTTTCTCCTTTATAAGTATCCAACGTATCTCCACATGCTGAACGAAGATAGACCTTACAAATTTGTAAGACCATTTCATCAATCTGGATAGAATAAAAAACAAAGAAAGCAATTAATCCCGATAAGTTCTCCATCACACATACTATAGCAAGAAAGGAATGTTAATCAAATCCCAGAAAGTAAAAGCGCATGATACCTCCACCATTGTTATATGCTTTGGCTGTTCCTTCCTAAGCTCATTTAGTAAAGCACCATCACCCCCTCCAAGTATAAGAATTTCTTTGTCCTTGTAATTCTCAACTCCTCGGCACATAATTGATTCCGTGTAGATCAAATCAGATTCTGCAAGATCTGATTCGCAGAAACATTCGCATAAAATACAGAATAAAATGTCCAATCACCAATGTAAAGAATAGTGGATTTTATGATTTTCTTACTCTGTAAATCATCTAGCACCAGCATATTCCCAAAAGTGTTAGAGTGCAATATCTGAATGTGTTGAAATGGAGATCTATCATCGTAAATCACTTTATCGATATCGTATTCCATGATCCTTTCATCTAAGAATTTCCATAAAAATACTCATTACTTTTGGAACCTCCATTATGCAAATCATTTTCACACATGTATTCTACAACTCATATGAAAATGTTATATATCACACACTATAGCAGCCACAAGAAAATCAAATATAAAGAGTACACATTGACACTGCATCGAAATGTATAAGGAAAAACTTATTCCACACATAAGGAAAGAAATAGTAAGTATATTAAAGTTGACTAGCAGTTACATTGAAATTCATATTCATTGTTTCTAAAAATCAAATACAACACAAACACAAGATTCGACTGTATTCAATATTCGTAGAAAGCTCCAGTTCAGTTTCAAGAAATCACAAGTAAGTAAGTATGTGTTTATGATTTGATTTGAGCTAAATATATTTTTTGTTAATGATCTGCACTAAAACTCTTTCAATATAAATTATTCATGCAGTAATTAAAAAGTGTGTGATTGAAGAAGAAGTTAAAATAAGCGTTTAAGAAATCTGTTAAGTTCAAGGAAATGTTAAAAAGGTTAATGCAACTTTCAAAGCTAATGAAGCAAAGCAGAAACTTAGATTAAAAAGCGTTGCAAAGTTATTCAAACAATGAAAGCTCAGAATCGACTCAAATAATGAACATAAAACAGGTAAAATTTGTTGTTTTTTTTAGTTTCATGCAACCTGAGGAAAGGAAGTAAATATCGAATGGTGTGCCCCTTTTAATTGCAGGCAGCGTTACGCTTTTGAATTTGTTTCCCAGAGTCCCCCATGCCAATTCTAGACCTCTACTCTCCTATAAATAATCATCAGAATAAAAAAACAAACATGGTACTTGTCATTTAACTTTGCATATAAATATCCAAATTCAATGTCAAATTATGAATGAGCCACTAAATTTTTAGTTGTGAAAAAAATACTCAAAATTTTATGTACCCAACCAGTCAAAATCTAAGGCTGACTTACATTTCCATCCAACTTGTATATATAAATGTTCATTTCATACAGATACACAAACATGAACAAACTACATGTTAAAATTTCTACCACTTTTACCAAAAAACCGTGTAACGTTCGTAAATCTAATGTTGCATTTCTATCCACAAAAAAGTCCATTAGAATTAGCTGATTAATTTATGGGGCGACTCGAAAAGTCGAAAGTAAAAGGTATATGCTACTATATGCTACACAGGTCTTATATGTTCTATGCTAAATATTATGAAGGTTTTTAGTGTAGTTAGTCGGTGACTACATTTGCTTAGTTTGTAACATTTTTGGTACAATATTTATCTGACTATCATGCGTAACAAATTTTTATATTTTCACAAATTAGTATTTCATACCTCAAAATCTACGAGCTACAAAAAGTTAACCCAACTTTATGTATATCATACATTTGAGAAAATCTGGAAATCTGTTTTATTAAAAAATACTACTAAATGCTGAAACTACAGATCGAACATGTAGGATTATGAAATGCCCTCAGGAGGTTTTAAAAACTTTTACGTTAAGTGAACAATCCTAATTTAAATAGACTCGCAGAAACGCATGGAGCAAAGGGCACAATAAATCGCAAATATACAATATGTAAAATAAGAGCAAATATATAGATATAATATCAAAGATATATATAGATTTACGCAAGATTGAAAACAGTGACACTAACGGTACAAGTGTAATACATTAGAATAAAAAAGAAATAATATTGAAATTGAAACGTCTTGTATAGTATCTCTGCTAAAACAGGAATATCAATAATTACAAAATATAGTGAATAGTCCTATAGAAGATTTTCTATAACGAGTAGGAAATGGACTATAATATAATTAATTACTTTTACATATGAAACTGATCTTTGTTTCTGTGCTGCTTAGCGTTTTGTACATTGATATTTTTACCTGTGGTAGTCTTATACACATCTATTAGAGCCCCTCTCCTAATTGCAGGCAAGGTTTTCACACGCTCCACCTCCTTTCTTGCGGCAAAAGATAGTTCGAACTCTCTCACATTCTAATCGTGATCAGTGCGAGAATCATCACAAATTTTGGTCACAAGAGTACGGAATGCATTGGGAAATATTGTAATAATACAATTCACAAAATTATTAGTTGCTTTCAGCAAATTTAGAAATAATTGTTACTCAGCTTTACCCTACCAATCTGCACGAATGTATTTTACATATAGCTCAATCTCAAGACATTTAACAATTTGTTTTCACAGTCAGGCACCATATAAATACAGAGAAAATCATATACATAGAAAGAAATACGCTCATTCTTGTATTCCATTTCTCCTTCTGATTAAACTTACCTCAAGCGTTAGAATTGGTTGAGCTCCTTCCTCCAGGAAATATTCAATGTTTATGGTTACTAGTCCGTTGGAGAAAGTTCGTACGTTAATCACGCTTAAACGCGGCCCAGCATAGACGGATAGGTTGTCACCAATTGGAGAAATCACCTTCGTTAAAATCCTCTCCAGTGAGTTGACACCCATGTGCTTTTCTAGCCCATTTACAATCTCCTTCTCTAGTTTATGAAAGCCTACATTGGGGGAAAGTAAACGAATTAGAGCTGTATGAAACCTTCACTGCAAAACATAAAACCACACTTCAAATACCTTCATCAGTCAGATAGGATGGATTGACACTGAAATCCAATAGAATTGTGTTTGCACAAGAACTCATGATGATTTTTCTGGTTTGAAATTTCACTGAAGTGGGCGTCGGTGAATTTGGAAGCAGTAGCTTTAGCTTGATCAGACAAGGGGGCAAAGATTAATGGGCCTTCTTAAATTTCCAGGAATGTAAGAAAAAGTAGGTCACAACAGAGTGCAATTATATGGCTCTGAAAATCCGATCCAAGAAAAATTTATTGCACGTCCGAGCCCCATGAAAGCTAGTGAACTACAGAGACCGCATACCATGCACATACAATTCTATGTAATCTTATGCCTATACATATCTTGACATCATACTAATATGAGAGCTTTCAGAGTTTTTGCAACTCAAGTTGCTACTCGCATACTTTCGGAAAGTCTTTGATCTATATATACGAACTGCTTCGACTTCCACTTGTACTTATGTAAGGTTTATAATATTAAAGGGTATAAGCTTATAAGGCATAATGCAAAGAATGCCAATGGAAAAGGGTAATCCATTTCTTCTTCATGTGACTATACGCAGTCGCGATTTTTCTGATGGAAAACTAACAGAAAACAGTTTTAAGGCAAAGTAACGGTTGAGTACATAGACGTAAAAATAGAAGTACTTGGAAATCTGTAGTTGAGTATAATCTAAATGCGAAATGATGAGAAAAGTTGATCCTCTAAATAACTAAATATCCATACATACGATTCTTGGTAGGTTTAAAAATGATTTGGTTGAATCTACTTTTAAAAAATAGACAATTATGAACCAGTTAAAGACAGATCAATGCCCATGTTTGATAGTTCAATGAATGATATGAAGCCAAGAAATTATAATATATTGTATAAATAAGGATCGTGTAATGATAACGATGATGTGACAATATGCATACTATGCCTGCGTATGCAAATAATAATTCCATATAACAGCAATAATTTTTAGCACCATCAGACATATATTATCTTTGGTATGCACGTCACAGACAAATTCTTGAGTTTCAGGTGTTAGATAAAATTCTTTTATTAAACTTTGTTGCGTCCGACATTCCCCTTTGCTGCTTCGTTCATTACGCTTTTCTTGTGTCCACTTGTTAATACATACAACCATATAGTACACTAATGTAAATTACGAAGATAAATTCATTGATGTGTCATTCCATTCGACCGGTGACAGATCATGAAAAACATACTGCAGCAACTTGCGTTGTCCTTTGTAAAAATGGATGGAGGAGACAAATTTTAAGAACTTATACTAGATATACGATTTCATTTTAGGCCGTGACATCTTATGTTATATAAAGTGAAGACTAGACTTAATGGAACCACAAATTAAGGGCCATTAGAGTATTATTCCTGGCTACTTTTTGTCCCAAGTAAATGGTAACTTGCTTGATAATCGATGACTACACTATCCACTTGAAACTATAAAGTTAAACAAAAAGCCGCAAACAAGCGTCAATGCAAAGGTTAGTCTTTTTGAATGAATATATCCGAATACATGAATTAATGGTTAAACTAAACAGCAACACTCATGCATAATTTATACATATTTCTTTCTGATTAGTTACATATATGCAACCAATTTGGTTTGAATTGCATGTACTGTGGTTGGGTTGAGTTGAAGGCAATCGAAGAATGCATTGATTGAATATTTCATCGGCATTGGTACTAAGCGCATCAAAATACCTGAGAGTTAAGTATACTAATGCGGCAAAGTGTCGAGCTTATTTGTGTCCTCGTTTCTTGTCTTTCTTACCCGATTTTGTTTCTGCCTTTGAACCCTTTGGTCCTGGCTTTGTTTCCTTTCCCTTATTTTCAGGAGCCGCAGCTGCCGGAGGAGCTTTGGCTACAGGAGAATCAGGACTCGCAGCAACTGAAGGAGTTACAACAGCTGGAGAAGTTGCAACTGGAGGAGTCGCAGCAACTGAAGGAGTTACAACAGCTGGAGAAGTTGCAACTGGAGGAGTCGCAGCAATCGGAGACGTTGCAACAACTGGTGAAGTATTAGCTACCGCAACAGGAGGAGACTCAGTAACAGGAGGAGTCGCAGCAATCGGAGAAGTTACAGCAACAGGAGGAGCCTCAGTAACAGGAGGAGTCGCAGCAACCGGAGGAGTAGCGGCAACTGGCGGAGTTTCAGCAACTGGTGAAGTAGGAGCTACAGCAACCGGAAGAGTAGCAGCAACTGGGAGAGTTTCAGCAATTGCAGGAGTTACAGCAACTGGAGAAGTAGGAGCCGCAGCTAAAGGAAGGCTGGAAGTATTGGTACTGGGAGGCGATACTGGCAAAGTTGGTTCAGTTTCAGTACTCATGAGGTTCAATGGAGGACTCTCAGGTGCCAGTGGCGTCCTATCTGACTTGTGTCCAAGCTCAGCCAACTGATTATGAATTGCCTTAGATTTGTCATCTGCCTTCTGCTTCAATTCCTCCAACAGTTCTTTACGCTCGTTTTGCATTGCTCTACATAAACCCTTCATCCTTTCCAAACTTTGTTCCGCATTGGTTAGTTCTCCCTGAAGTTTAGCATGATTTTCTTTCATAAGTTTTAAGGACGTAGAGCTTTCTTCCCAGCGATTTTGCCATTTTAATGTCTCCTTTTCCAGATCTTTAGTGCGGTTGGTAACCTTTAAAGCATTTGGTACAATAAGAATAGAATGCTAACCATTGAGAAACTCCTTTCGCTAATTGGTTGATTGAAACTTACCCGTGACATCTCAGATTTAAACTCCTCGTAAGCACCATTTGTTTCTTTTAAGGCTTTCTGTAAACCGTTGAATTTGTCGTCATAATTTTGTAACAAAAGTCTTAAATTGATTTCCGTCTCCTTCGCCTCCTTCATTTGTTCCCGGCTCTGAATGAGAGCGGTTGACAATTGCTGCATTTCGCCGAGTAGTTTCTCCTTTTCTTGTGCATTTTTTAATTTGAGTTCTCCCAATTCCAATTTTGCTTCTTGAAGGGCTGATGATGTTTCATCGATTACTGATTTCATAACCTAACCACAAAACAGAAATAGTCAAAACTGCGACCCAAAATGTAAGTCGGGTAAAGCTACTAATACAGAACTCAAGCTTTTAAGATATAGGATCAAATTACCTGCTCCCGTTCTTCGTAATGGGATTTTAGTGTTCCTATTTTCTTTGCTAACTCTTCATTTTCTTTCCTTACCTACAAATAACATTAATTTATAAGGTGGTGCTCCGATTGCCGACTAAGGTTTCATAACATTTTTTATTGAATAATGGATCGACTTACTTGCATAGTTTCAGACGTGATAGATGCCAGATTTTCATTTATATTCTTAATGAAACCCATATTACTCTGTACTTCTTGAGCTAGTTCTTTGCCTTTCTCATTTGCTTCTGTAATCTTTGCACTGCTTTCAGCCTAAAAATATAAACATTACGATTAGCATTAACGTACAGGGGTAATCTCCAACTATTATTCGTCTGACATCATTTATCTTATCATTTAATATTTTTTACCTTAATGTAGCGATTCTGCTTTTGAAGCTCACGACATAAAGCCTCCAGGCGATCTTTAACTTGATTCGACTTCTTCAGTTCGCCTTGCATGCTTTTTACTTTGATTTCCATTTGCTTGATGTCTCCCTATAATGACAACAAAAGAACGTACTAATCTGTCCAGTTTATCCATATACTTTAATGACAAATTAATCAATGACCCTTACTCGAAGCCGTTTATTTTCCTTCTGAAGTGTTTTCTCCATGTTTTTTGGAGCTTCTTCTGGGTTGGGATTAGCGGCTGGATTAACAGCAGGCTGAGGTGATGCACTGGTGGCGCTCATTGTTATTGCTATTTATATCTTTCTCAATTTCAGATTCTAATGCAAAAATTAAAATTGGTTTTGTATAATGTAAAAATGTAATATTATACCTATCTATCTCATTTTATTATTCTATTGGCTTGTCTACTTACGATCAGTCGAAAAAATCTCAGTCTTCCAGAAGTCTTGAAGAGTGAATTTTATTAGGATGATTAAGTATGTATTATGCACAAATTATCCTGTATTGTCTCAAAGCGAGGAAATACTTCCAGGGTAAAGTTCCACTTTCGGTATTTGTACTTGCGACTTTTTGGCTCAACTGTCTGGATTCTGGATCCGGCTAAACTCTCATTTTAATTGGAAATCGATAGTACTAAATACTTCTCAACTTCGCTTCGATCAAACATCCGTTCCAGAACCAGATCCTCCAGCTGCAAAAGAAGACACACACAATCAACAAAAAGATGGTAAACAGATAAGGAAATTGGTGGTAGTAGATTGTAGAGGATTTATTATATATATTGAAAAATGAATTGAGCATGCATGCAACTTAGTTCATACTTCGTGTTCTTTTGATTTTTGGAACACAGAGCCGATTTGGGAACCGATTAAAAATATGCGTCGAGAACACTCACAAAATCACGATAAATACATAAGAATCTCAATGATATATACCGATATATCTATAAAAGTACTCAAGATAGTGATAAAAACGTGGTAAAAGTACTACGCTTCGGTACACCGATGAGCAAAGCTACAACTTTACATATGACGTACTTAAAAGATACATTTTAAAAACATGGAACAGGAAGAGGAAGAGAGACGCAGACCAGACCAGAGACGGAAGGGAAAGTAAAAAAAATGTATGAAGTTTGAAGTAATAGTCACAAAATCACAAACTATAGATACACACAAATATAGGAAACCGATTTATACACAAGAAAGATGCACAAATTTCTCGGGGAAGAGGAATAAGGTTGAAGAAGAAGATGAAGAAGAAGGCATCTCTACCAATTTCCCAGTGTTTTCAATTCAAATGGATTCATAAAGAGGAATATGGTTTGTTGGGAAAATACATGACATGTAAAGTAAAGCAAATTGCATCTTTCTTCTGCTCTTCTGTTTGCAAAAAGGTTTTGTGGAAGGAAAAATGATGATGATGATGATCATGAGAATAGCATAGAACATAAACAACGGCATATACACATAAGTAGGTATCTGTGTGGTATCTGCAACTCGGTCCTTTTTTAAAGGATATTTGTTCATGTTTTTGTGTACTTTTTCCTCTATGATGTGTATTAAGCAATGCTTTGAAAATTCCCTCACGGTGGTATAAAGTACTTTTCTTATGTATCTTTCTACTTATCATTCTCTGTCAAATATCTGTGTACATATTAAGCTCGTACTGTTGACTGCTGTGCGGATGATGCGGAATATTTTATGTTGAGTAAGTCGAGAGAATGAGAGATGTACATAATGTGTGAATGTAACATGAGAATGAGAGTATTTTTCTATGAGATTGAGATCGACTTTTTTTCTCCATCATAATCATATTATCCTCTTCTGCTGGGGTAACCAATATCCGCTGATCTGAAGTGACGACTTTGAAGTTGGAAGTCCGGCACGGCTGGTTTAGTTGCTGACGGCATCATCAACCTTTGCATTTATTGGATTGCTCTTCTTGTGGTTTGAGTGNACGGCATCATCAACCTTTGCATTTATTGGATTGGTCTTCTTGTGGTTTGAGTGGAATTAGATAGGAGAAAAGTTTCTACCGACAACAGAGCAAAAAGTTCTGGAGCGGCTGGAAGATTGAAGATAAGAAGAAAGGAATTGGAAGTAATTCGGTTTTATACGTTGGCTGTTTTTCACCTTTGGATAAGAAGGTGAGTTCGTAAGTTATGCTATAATATGTAATACTCTCTTGTTAACAAAAATCAATAAACATAATGTAAAAGTAAATTGTGTGTATAAGCTTGAACTGCAAATATTTAGATAGGAAACGGAAGAGAAGTACTTGAAAACAGTAAAGCGTAAAGTGTTGCGAAGAAAGCAGGCAGAGAGGTAGATGTAGACAACAACCTGCAGAAAATATATTGTCTTTCGTACAAGAAGAAGAGGAAGGTGAAGGTGTTTTTACAAGGTTGAAGGTGTATGCAAATTAGTTAGCTACATTTGAATTTGTAGCTTCATTTTGACACGTAGAATGTATCGAAAATCGATATTTGGGATGAGCTAGTTTACACTGTTTGCCGGACATAGCTTCAAGGTCTTAAACTGTTAGATTTTGCTAGCTGTGAGGTCTGTAATAAATGCTTTTCTTCGAAGGTTCTTTGTATTCAAGAGGTATTAATATTTCATAGGTGATAGGAGAGAGTTTTATTTGTTAACTTCCTTTGTCCTTTTATTGCTGATTGCAGTCGCGTTAAGTTTGTCGAGGTATACCGTTCCCTTTTGATAAATTTGATGAAACGATAAAAATCTGTAAATTACTTCCTGATTTTAATTTTTTCTTTGTTCGATCTGTTGCAGGTTCTGGTGAATTATTAACAGTGAGAGTCAACGAAACACAAGCGATTTGGAGATAGGGATTTGGTATTTTCCTTCCTAATAAACTTGCTTTATGTAGCAAGGTAACTTCATTCAACAATAAATTCATTTTTTATTATTAATTTTCTGCTAAACTTATACTATGGCTTTAATTTCGATTTGTTAATGTTTATAGGATGAGCGAATCAACTAGAAAAACGGGTACTGGCCTTCTAGGATGGACTTGTGTACCTCACGCATTAGTATTGTATCTTAGCATATTATGTGTCCTATTTAACTCTTGTGATACTGTGGATCGAAGCAAGTTTAGAACATGTGAACAGTCTGGTTTTTGCAAGTAAGATTGGAATATTGATTTAAGTACGAATGATTAGTTCTTATCGTTAATATTAATATAATTTTGAATATCATAGACGGCAAAGAGCAGTAAAAGAGGGATACTCCAAGTACAAAGTTGACCTGTCTAGCGGTCAAGTATCATCTTCATCTGATAAGGTGACGTTCAGTGTTGTAAATCCAGACGGTGGACACAAATTTGTCCTCGACGTCATTGCGTATGATGGGGTGTTTAGGGTAAAGATGAATGAAGAGTCTCCTCTACTTCCACGGTATGAGGTAGAACACGCTCTTTTACCTGATCTCAAAACAACACCGTAAGTTTACACCAATTGACTTGGTTTATAATTGTATAATCCGATTTGTCTGTTCCAAAATGCTTGAATTTATTTAACTTAATTTATTTAGCATGCAAGTGTCGAAAGGAAGTGACTCTTGGACGCTAACCATAGGAAAAGACGACGCCATTGCTCAGGTTTTCGGAGATCCTTTAAGGATTGATTTTTTTCTCTCAACGCAAGAAAGTTGCCGTGTTTAATGGAAGAAGCACTCTAAAATTTGAGCATCTTAGGCAAAAACCTGACGTGTAAGTGTACAGTTCATTGAGTAAACCACAACCTTTACGGTTGATATTAATGATATTGCATTCAGATCATGTACTATGATAAGTATAAGTAGGTATATTCATTACATGATTTTTCGGTACTTTGGCTATTTAGTAATGATGAACCAAAAGAAGGTGAGGATTCTGAGAATCAGGTCCAGGAACCGTCCATGTGGGAGGAGTCTTTTGGTGGAAACACTGACAGCAAGCCAAGGGGACCTGAATCCATTGCTGCTGATATCGATTTTCCCCTAACCCAGTCCCTCTATGGGTTGCCTGAACATGCAGATACATTAATGCTAAAGGACACTACGTAATATTTTATAACTAGATTATTTATTGTTACTTTTAATTATGTATTAACAAATTTTTTCATAATTTGAAATCCTTTTACTTTACAGGAATAGTGATCCCGTACGACTGTATAACCTGGATGTATTTGAGTACGAGCTTGATAACGTAATGGCTCTCTATGGAGCCATTCCTTATGTAATTGCACACAGGTGAGTAATCGTACCTTCAGTTGCATCTGAAGAATATCTTATTCCAATCTTTGTAAGAAGTTATGCACATAAAATCTAATCTAACGGTTTCATCATTCTACTCTCTAAACAGTCCTGAATCTACTGTTGGAGTACTTTGGTTGAACGCTGCTGAGACTTGGATTGATGTTGGAGTTTCCAAAGGCGGACTGGTTGACTCAATTGTTAATCTAGTTGGAGGTATGGCAGTACTTTTGAGATCAGTTTTAACGCGTTGTGTGTATTTAGCACTATTTATTAGTGATTGTTGACCTTTCTGGATGAAGCATTTAGTGACAGTGACTATATTATTACGATTTCCCAGAAGAGAAGTTTTCTACTTTTACTAATCGTGCTTATTAATGAATGCTTTTAAGACTTGAGTTATTGTGATCGCTTTTTTGTTTTGCTGTTAGTTTTAATGTTTTATGAGTATGGTGGCTTGGTTGTTTTAAATATATTTGTCTGATTGCTTTTCAATACTGTTGATGTAGTGTAGTCAGTGTAGATTAGGGTTTACTTTATTTGTTTGGTTTGCTTCTTTTTAATCGTTGGTGGAGTGTGGTTATATATCAGGGCTGCTGCACATGGGGTTGGTATCGGTCTTTTTTCTTTTTTGTAGAGATGATAGTCTTTGCCAAGAACTCTGTTGCTAGCTTGTGTCTAACGGTCAGCAAGGTTATGGCACCCGGCTTATTGGGACTGTGCGACACCATAAAATGTTCAATGAAAAAGAATGGAAGAATTTTTAATGATTTTATTTTCATACACATTTAATCTAACATCGGTCTAAATTTTATTTTCCTTTATGTACTCGTACCCTATACGCATTTCTAAATTATCAAATACGCTAAACTACTTTACTACAACATATATCTTTCTGAAGGTATAATAAAGTTTTAATAATTTGTGCGTTATATAATACAGGTTCCGAAGAAAATAAGGAGGGTCGAACTCGTTGGATGAGTGAATCCGGAATAATTGACACCTTCTTTTTTATGGGACCAACTCCAGCCGATGTGATTCGGCAATATGGAAAACTCACAGGAACTACGCCACTACCTCAAATGTGGTCTATTGGGTCGCATCAGTGTCGTTGGAATTACAACGACGAAGATGATCTTCTGACAGTGGATGCAAATTTCGACAAATATGACATTCCGTACGACTCCATTTGGCTGGATATTGAGTACACCGATGGGAAAAAGTAAGTGCATTTTTAAAGTAAATGCAGTTCATATTGACTTTTTTAGTTGAAGCACGCGTAACTAATAAATAATTTTTCGTTTGCAGGTATTTCACATGGGATCACCACAAATTCCCTCATCCTGTTGAAATGATTCAGAACATTAGTTCAAAAGGTCGCAAGCTTGTGACAATCCTGGATCCTCACATCAAGCGGGAGTCCGGTTATTTCCTTCATGAGGATGCTACAAACCAAGATCTTTACGTAAAGGACAAGAATGGGAAAATTTACGAAGGGTGGTGCTGGCCCGGATCTTCATCTTATTTAGATTTCTTCGATCCCAAGGTCCGTCAGTATTGGGCTTCTCTGTTTGCATTAGATAAATTCCCTTCTACACTGGACACCTATATTTGGAACGATATGAATGAGCCTTCAGTTTTCAATGGACCTGAAGTCACTATGCCTAAAGATATGATGCATTATGGAAACTGGGAACATAGAGACGTTCATAATTTGTATGGATTGATGCATGTAAGTTCTAAAACCTTTTGGCGGAATAAGTTGGCCAGTAGAGATTAATTAGAGAAAATATTTAATATTTATTAATTTGTACAGATAATGTCGACGTTACGAAGGCCTAATTCAAAGATCAGAAAACCGATTGCGGCCATTTATTCTCACTAGGTCCCACTACGTTGGTGCCCAGAGGTTCGTGAAATTTTAACTGTGCAGTGCATACCTCTCAGAGTGCCCATTTTTATTAAATACTTGTGACTTTTGATACCAGATATGCAGCAGTATGGACAGGAGATAACAAGGCTGACTGGGGACACCTCAGAGCTTCTATTCCAATGTGCTTAAGTTTGAGTATTTCTGGAATGTCTCATTGTGGAGCTGATATTGGAGGATTCTTTCATAATCCAGATGCCGAACTGGTGTTGAGATGGTACCAGGTGAGAACAAGAAATCAGAGCAGATCTTTTTCTTTGTTCACACTATTGTTGTTCTTCTTCTTAATAATTTTTATTCAATTTGATGTAGGCGGCTGCGTTCCAACCATTCATGAGAAATCATGCTCACATTGAAACGAAGAGGCGTGAGCCATGGCTCTTTGGTGATCAGATTACTGCGTTGATTCGTTCGGCTGTTCAAAAACGCTACGCTTTACTACCATACTGGTAAGTATTATTAAGAATTTCTTTTAAACATTTAATGATTATGTTTATCTACAACCTAAAGATTTATTTTATATAAAGGTACACTTTGTTCTATGAAAATGAAAAAACCGGAATGCCTCCAATGAGACCTCTGTGGCTTCAATATCCTAATGATGTAAATACTTTTCCCATCCAAGATCAACATATGATTGGTGCGTTTACAGAGTTTATTAAATATGAAACAGTATGTAATGATGCATTTCTTGTATTTTTAATTAATAATGCAATTGCTTGTAATCCTCAACTATATAGGCGATGGCTTACTTGTGCACCCCGTGACTGACCAGGGTGCTACTAATGTTCAGGTTTATTTGCCAAAGGGAAATTGGTACGACTTTTACAGTCACAAAAAGTACGAAGGTGGGACCCATACTTTGAACGTTGGTGAGGATTCGGTAAGCTTTTCGTAAATGATCTTATCATATCGAATAAATTGCGTATGTATGTAAGCACATTTACAATGAGTGAAAA
>JAANSM010000356.1:0-30956 GCA_036850725.1 Orchesella villosa | reverse complement strand
CCTCTATAGGTACATACATATCGAACCAACAACGCATCAGAATTGGAAATAGTCAATAGTTAGAATGTTACTCGGAGGCATGTGATTTCAGGTTCAAACGCAAAAACTAAGTACTACACCATTAAAAAACGTATTACTTTTGATTTTTTTTAAATGCTCTCAATTTTTTATAATGGTAAAATGTGCACATGTACAAACTATGTTTTCAGCCGTACCTACACTTTTCTTCCTGGGCTTCCTATTCATTTGTATCGTAACTATACATCGCTGCATTTCTTGCACATATCTTGGGAAAACAAACATTTGGGTAAAATTTTGTAAAAAAAAACAAGACGGATGATGGGTGTGTGAACATGCAAAGTGCTAATTCACATTATTAACGCGCATTAACACGACCAGGGAAAAACAACATTCATTGCAGCACGAGTTTACAGCGTGAGCTTGCACTAGGCACTATAACTCCATGTTATTCTGTATTCATTGAGAAAGTTAACGAACTCTAACCTTGTCCCAATATACTTGAGTTATATTTACGTTTGTAATGAATCCTTTTCCAAAATAGGCGTTCACGGAAAAAACATGTAATGATGGATCATCATCATCGCGCGCTGCAACTCATGTTGTTTTTTACTATTGCGCGATGAATGAAATCATTTTTATATGTTTGCTTTTCCCTACCATCAGTGTGAATGATAATAGCCATTTGTGCCACGACGAAGGATTTTCCCTTTTACTCCATAGTTTTCCTTACTACGTATATATGGTTGATGGATCCATTTAAAAAATTCTAGTAATGTTTACATCAGTTCAGATTGGAAACATGAATGTTTTCATTGCAAGTAAGGAATGAGTAGCTATATGAAACCGAAAGGGCCAATGATAATTGGGTTGCTGAACGAAAGTGTTTACTTCAAGATGTCCCTGACGTTCTAACCAGCGCATATTACGATGAACGAAAAATATACGACGGAAAATTTTGGGTTGGAGGAACCACAAATTAATAAATTTGTAAACATTTTGAGCTGACGTAAATTCCTCAAACGAGGTTAGAGTTTGAAGAGAACGTGCTCCGAGAGAGATTATATTTTAAGTACTGACTGACACCACCGGACGGAGATGTAAGCTGCACTTATTATTTCCAACTAGTGCAAGAAATTTGGGTCGGAGAAGGATAAAAAATGTTAGATGTGTGGGAACAAAATAATAAAGCGTTTCTTTATGATATGTGTATTACGCATAACTTTGCGCAAAATAAAGAAGGGTCGCTCAGACCCAAATGATTTTTTTGTGATATGTTTTGGTTGTTGACACATAGTAAAGTATGAATTGACAGCCCATGTGCCTTTGAGTTAAGAAAAGTCAAATGGCAGAGCAATGACGGGGTGAAAGGATAATTTTAAAATCGTTGCGCATAATAATTTCATCAATTGAGCATCTAATCTAATATAATCTAATGTCGCGTTGGAATTCAATCCACTAAAAATATCCTCTGGGGCTAAACTTGGATTAAGGTCAACAAATTCAGACCAGGGTGTACATGAACGCATGCAAAATTTATGGCATTTCAACCCGAGAACGCAATATGGATGTACATGTACCATGTATATTATACCAACAATACAAAGTGATCATGATGATAAGTATCACTGAATTGCCACTTACACCACCAAATTTTGAATCGGTTTCAATGATTTTCAATAAATAGCTCTGGTCTGAGCCTAGCTCAATGTATATTGTGAGATTGAAATCTCAACCAAAATACTTTTACTTTATATGTACACGCGCACGTTCATGCCATGCCATTCCATTGATTTGGGGGCTCCTCTGCTTTATTTTCAAAAACATATCTGACAACGACCGCCGACCAACTGACTCCACTAGTGATAATAATGTTGAAGGATGTTGTGCAACGTATTTAAAAATATAACTGCATGTTAGCGATTTGTGAAGAAAATGGATCAAGGCTGAAGTGTGGACGTAAATAAAGATTTACATTCTTGAAACTGAAATCATCGGAGTACGTTGTACCTAATTGTTGATCATTGGGAAAGATCAGTAGTAACTATATAATATCCTTACTTTTCAGCCAACTTTTAATAGTAGTAGTTTTATTGTATGGACATTGCGATCTACATTAACGAATAAATAAGCTGTCCACAAAAATTGTAATGAATTCAATGTAATATTGCAGTGTAGGATTCGGTTTCTACTTCGTACATTGCATTTGTTTGTATATATGCATAAAAAGCATACCAATTCATTTGGTTTAATTGATGTTCTATGGCACGTGTACAAAACGGCTACATAGTACGCATAATAATTTGTGACGGAGATAGACAGAGTCCATCACTTACAGACTCCGACACTAATCATCAGATTTTTGTTTGCTTGATCCGACTTTTGCCAACTTGTCTCAATCTCAAAAAAGGGATCTTTCATCTTTATACGCAGTTCTATGTTTAACTGACTGCTCACATTTACATCTATGTTGGAGCATGAATATGTTGATACATATGCGGGTACATATAGGCATACAATTCGTTCACCTAACTCTTCCTACTCTAATCCGGAAAAACAACGGTTCTTTTGTGTTTGTTTTCACAATTTTCATTAAATAAACTAGATATATCCAACGAAAGCTACTATCATCGAAGGCAAAGAGTACGAATAGTGTAAAAGAAGTGCAACGTCTTCTGTTCCACGCTGTAAGATAGTCTAAAGAAAGCACATTGCTTGAAATTGGAAGTGCAACATTTTCACTTTGTGCGAAGCTGGGGAAAGAGCAAATGACCTTACAAGCGACAGTACACATTTGAAATGGAGCTACAATCAATATGTTTATGTTCCAAGAGGATACGTAGTTGAAGGTTTCAAATTCATTACCCTTATACCAGAACAATGCAGATGTGAAACTAAATAAGAGAACAAGGACCTCTTAAAATGTCACATTGGGATTTTCAAGGGAATTTAAATTGTAGATAACAATCTATTTTCTCTGCTTCCGCCTGTGCATATGATATTCACACTGAATCCTACAATTGATTGTGACATGTGCAAATGTATGTTTTAAAATTCTAGGAAAATACATTTTTGGCATCCATACCGCGTGCTAAATCGCAAAACGTAGCAGTCAGCAGTGGAAAAACCAACAGAAAAACTTCTAAGAAAATGGAGCAGGTTTTTAATGACAAAATTTGCTAATATCAAAGTGATCCTATATAAAGGTACGAATTCTTCCCAACTTCAAATTTGTAAGAAAGGTGAGTTTGAAAAGCGTAAATGATAAGATTTGGATGATAGCGAATATAGATGGTACATGGGTGATGGGATATTTGAATTTAGAGTTAAAGAAACTAAGCCACGTCGTGAGATTTTTTACAAATTCAACCATCGTCTTTTCTGCAATGAGATGCTGATACTCATAACGTCTGATGTATATCCTGAAGCATCTAATTCTAATGTTGAATGTTGCAGAAATAGTATATTATGGTTTCGGCGAGTTTGGAAAAATCTATGTAAGAATATAAGTCAAAAGTAGTTCCTAGATTAAACATTTCGATCTTGCATAATTCTGTAAATCAACCATATCCTCGTGGTTTAGGGATTAGTTAAGTTTGAAGTTAGCTTGTTCGGTCTAGATGTGAACCTACATAATATANGTTAAATTTGAAGTCAGCTTGTTCTGTCTAGATGTGAACCTACATAATATAGGAAGGCATGCATCTCTTATAGTTTACATTCTGAGCCTCATGAATTACGTAAATATACATGATTAAGAAGTAGAATATCAAAAAGCACCATTCCGTCAATTAAGGAACACTGCAACCGTTCACTAGCGAGTCGCTCATTAACTATAAGCACTGTCAACATCCAACTTCTGCCAGTGACTTTGAAAGTTACACAAATTGAGAATAAAAATTCTCTTGTATTTTTTCCCCCCTAAATCCTTTTTACAAGTAATTTAACTTCTCAAAGTCAAAATTACAAGAATTTCCTTTTTTATTTCGCAAAATTTGCGTGTAGACTCAGACTCTCCTACATTTCAATTACCCTTGCTCTTCGTTCCCTTCTTTTTTTGGCTCAGAATTGAGATAAAGAATTAGATTCGGTCGTTTCAATGTAATATCTTCCTCGTGATATGTGTTGCCTAACGTGGCCGTGTTCGTGTCATTGCTTGTGAGAAAAAAATCTCTCTCGACATCTCAAACATATTACATGTTATGTTATGAATGTGAACAGTTTTATGGGTTTATTGGCACCTACCCCTGTCCGAAATACTTTTTTTTATTTTGTTTCCTTTCTTCTGGTTTATATCTATCTAGTCTGCATGTTAATTTTTCTTCAAATTTTGTGGTCGCCTTCTGACGATTCAGTATAGTCATGATAGCATATAGCACATAAGCATCTTATCTAATATCATCAACTAGGCTGATGCCCTTTATAACTTGCTTTTTGGATGTGTACCCCCCTGTTTTTGTTACGTAGAGCGATTGTAAATTGTAAGTAAACTTTAAAACACTAGTCATTAGAAATGAGCAGTCTCTACAACACAAAGGCATCTAGACAAAGTCACTCTTCCTTTTAAAATGTTTGCATTGGTAAATGTTCGAAATATAAACAAATCTCTGCATCACCGTCTAAGTTTTTGGTCCGTGTTTGCATTTATGAAACCCAGCCAATTTAAAAGGAGTGATACTGATATACATTTGGAAGCAAAAATTGCCTGTTTCACTGTATAACCTCTTGCTTCCTATTTTGAATTTTTTGAAAACGCTGTCTGCCTGAAGTTTTAGCATGTGTATGTGTGTGTATTGAGGAGTCTTCATCAGTTGTCTCATAATTTAAAAAATCATTTCATCTTGTCTGTGACGTAGCGGCTTGGAAGACAAGATCAAATTTCCAACCGCAAGAATTACAAGTAAAAGTGTTTTGCGATGGCAAAATATTCGGTTTCATATTTTGTGACTGAATGCGTCTCAAATTGTTGGTGGGAGGGAACGTAATATGCCCCAAAATCATATGTCATTTGGCTCAACTTCCAGCAAACGTAAAAGTTTGCACATTCACAGGAATTTCCTCTAGTTGTACATAAAACTGGGAAATCATCATGTCGTGTCTTTTTCATGTTATGAATATTATTTTTTGACTGACAGACAGATATTCACATGAGTGATTTTTACCAAAAATCAAAATTGGATCTTGGAGTTTGTACTTTTTTCTTGCTGACATAAAATGAGTGCACTCACATTAATATAGTATACATATTCAGAGCATATATATAGTACCGTTTGCGGCCCAACTCTTCTTGTGGTTAACCTAACCGAAGTTCAAATCTACATCTTATTTTCAATCTGCGTTTATAAGGAAATAGATTACATATATTGTACATTGTATATAAAAGTATGTCAACCAAAAATTCGCACAGAATAAATGGCATTTTATATATTGTGCTGTCTGGCTAATAATCTTGATGAGTTGTTAACTGTATAATGTTTCACTCACATGCTACACAATGAGATAAACATTTTAAAAACTGTTTTTTAGCAAAACCCTACTCTGGAAAATGAAAGACAGAGACAAGAAGGCAGGCAGATTGTGAAATATTATCGCCGGAAGCCGACCACTGCACTTTTCCGAAGGTACATGACCTGGGTTTCATAAATAATGAGTTTACCGACATTATCTTGCTTTCCCTACCGTGATAGAATGATAGTGATGAATGGGATGAATGTGCTGTGTACATATGTGAAATAAAATGTGTTGCCTAAAGAAAAGGTGGGTGAAAAAAGGCAATTTTTCATGACATGTCGCTCACTCAAACTATGCATCTTATGTTATTTGCTAGAGTTGACTTGGTATAATAATATAAAATGGTATAAGAAAGTACGAAACTTCGTTATGAAAGTTAAAAATAGGCAAACAGATAACAAAAGACATACTGTTTAGTTTTGATTTGGTAAGTGCCAAGAAAGTTTTTCTATTATATTTGACTGGTGGCGATCACATTTGTGACAACTTTAGGATGCATCTTAAACTACAGATAAGTATATTTGATTTCCTTACAGGAGATTCAGTTCCGTGTAACCTTCATATAACTGATCCGACTATGTAGACACATGCATATTATATGTATTTCATACCTTATCATCAAAGAACGTGAAACCATAAGATTGGTGACCCGACATTACAGATGTCATTTTGGACAGAATTTCTTCAAACTTTTGCTTCACTATAGAATCAAATAAATCGCCACTCTTTGGCAATACGAGTTAGTTGAGTTGAGTCTGAACAGTTAGATGATCAAGCCTCCACATAAAATCCTTATACACAACAAGACAGTTCCTTTCCTCAAGTTTGGTTTAGTTTATATCATGATTTTCAGTTCAAGGTTTTTATTTCTGCTATCTGCTAATGGGCTTTGATGACAGATATTTCGTGTTCAGGAACAAGTCACTCCATATGCGTATATGTGACCTTCGATTTTAGTTGAAAGTATTCTCAACAATGTAATTTTCGACGGAACTTTTGCTAGATAAATGCTGTCAGAAAAAGGTTGCAAATCACTTTCCTCGTGTCTGTCATGAAATGAGTCATTTACACACAGCACAACATCCGAACATGAAATATGACAAGGACAGTTTCACACTTAAAACATGGAGTCAACAAAAACACAATTTGGACACGGACATACAATCATACGCTACAATAGTTCATATAGTTTGCAAAGCTGATAGCTTTATTTTACTATATTTTGTTTGGACAACAGAGAGACGTATAGAACTTTTTAGTTCAAAACAATATTGATGTAACCCATAAAATAAATTCATTCATTTGTTGGAAAACCTTAAAATTTGAAGCAGATGAAATTCTATTTAAATATGTGCATATAATAGGCAATAGGATATACTTAAGATTCTTTTTACTTTTACTTTACTACTTTTGTTTTCTATTCTGCTCTAAGCACGTTTCCATTTGTTTTGTCGAACTTTGTATTGGGTTAAACAAATATCTTGTATGACTATGTCTGCCAGATTTCACAAATTATCAACTTAAAATTTACCATTCCGCACATTTGGAAGCCATACAACAGACTCTAACAGCATTTGCTGTAAATAAAATTTATGACAACTTTTTACCGGTTTTCTTTCACACAAAAAAATGTTTCTAGCAAGTGCAGCAATCTGGCAAATGAAGAAAAAATTAATTCAATAGGAAAATTACAAAATGTAACTTTATACCAGCTTTCAAGCCTCTACTTAAGCTTGACGAAAATGATAATGGTCAAAGCAATGGATGGCCTTCTTTCTGGCTGGTGGCAAGAATGAGAATACGGAAATCGGATGCGGTTTGGATTCGAAAGTAAATATGTTTTCCAGCAGTGTAAGTAAACTTAGAGATCCGACAGGACAGAGTTATAAAATAACATTGTGTTAGTACACAAGCAAAAGAACATGGAAATATACGACAACTACGCTGCTATGCTTTTAAGCAAATGTTTTTATGAAGCATATTTTTAGCAGAAGGATGATATTCGAAAAAGAAAGAATAGGTGGTAATGGTAGCTTTACGTAAAAATGAGGAAGATATTATATTATATCTATTCATATTCGTATTCATACGTATATATAGGGGGCCATTACATAAAACACTACTTTTCATCTCCTCTCCTCACCATTTCAAACTTATTTTTGTGCTTTTGACTCACGAAAAAAACATACTTGCATGAATGACGCTTGTGTGTGATGATAAGTATACGGGCATTTCGAACTCAGGGTACTAAAATGGGTGTGTTGAATACATAAGAGTGCTCAAATCTCAACGAAATCGTTAGCTAGCTCGAGCTCTTTATCTTTACATCACCACTTTAATGTAAAGATGTGGTTTTGAAGAAAGAGCTCATTTCATATATGAAACTATAATGTCGACTGTGTGATTCCGTGATTCGTTTTGTATATGCATATATCCGTGACATGATGACTTTGAAGGGAGGGCCAGATGTTTATGAATTCTCCGAAAAAATGAAACCAAGAAACTTCATTGGATAAGACTTGAATGGATATGGTGTTCAGAAAACGATTCTGCTTATATACTTGAGGTACGTAAGTCAATGCTGGTATATTACTTATTTACACTTGTAAACATAACTCGCTCGCAATGTAGAGTGCACTAACGATAAGTATAGAGTACAAGTATAGAGTTTTCCATTCTGTATTAATGCTGTGATATTGCAGAAGCACTTCAGAACCTTTTCGTTACATGGATTCTGAAGTATACTTACATTACTGCATATATGCATTTACTGTATTCAACCATACGTTACGCTGTTAGTACATTAAAATGTTTTGAAAACATATTTTGGTAATAATTCAATTTAACTGGGATTTCCAAAAAGAGTCGCAGTTAATTTCCAAGTAAGTTTTAAATTACTATAGAGCATCCCATGCGTCAAACTTGATCAGTTTCTAAGAATAACATGCAAAACTTTTAATAATATTACTTATATAGGCAGTAGCTGTCACTAAATGTTTGCTGAATACTTATTGATGGAAGATGGAACTATCAGCTATCAACTTCCGGAAAGATTTCGATATTTTCGATATTTAAAGTTGTTAGTATTTAATTATATTAGCAAAAGACACAACAACTCAAACTTCTGACAGAAGTTTCTTCAGTTGTTTTTCTGAGTCATGATGATGTATGATTAGTCAATGTTTAAAAAATATATTAAAATGAGTTTTCAACTTTTTTCTTCTTTACTGCAAAAACTCCCTTGCATGTCTCCAGTAAAGAAGTAAAATGAGTATTAATTTTATGCATTTACATATCCTTCCGTCCATATATATCATATCACTGTATCCGTCACTCTCCATCATAAAATTATTAATTGAATTGCTGGCTGGTTGGTGACTGCATATTTCATTTACAATAAATTTCAAAGCATTAAAAAGTCAATCCTGTCTGCCCTTCGTCGGCCAAACCTCAGGACGTTGCGTAATTTTATTAGCATAAAATTACTAAATGTGTTCCACGGTTGGTTTTAAATCTCGAAAAGTTATGGGGGACAACAGGACAAGTTTGCAATTTATTGCGGAAGGTCTAGGGGAAGGAATTAATCGACGATACGATTCTTGTAAACAGGATATCATCATTTAGTCTTCATAAAATTGTAGACATGATACTTTTGCCAATAAAAATTTGAAAAGTAGAAAAGACAAAAAATATTATTGCTCATCCTGATATTGTACACTACTATATTGGTTTAGTACAAGTATCTCTCAAGATTTCTGGTATGTGTTGCGTCTCTGACGCACGATGATTTACAGAAGCGAAAGTCAAGGTCAAATTTCTATACGCGTATTAATGGAATGGAAATAAAAGTGTTGTGGGCCGTGAACCAAAGGGTAACAAAAATTACGAGCGTTTATAACATTACGTAAAATGACGCGTTTGAGTTTAACCTACCTTTCAAAAATATGTATGAATGTAAAGTACACGTTATTTTCTTTTCATAGAGACAAAAAATTCGAATCAGTTGTTTTTATACACCGCCTTCTCAAAGTTTGCCTGATTTTTTGACACATTTCATAGCTAACGAACGCCAAAATCTACAAAGTTATAGTTTATCATGACTTCTGCAATGTTGAATGTTTCACATGGCTGACGCTTGACATGTAGACAGGTCTTGTCTAGTATCAAGCATTAGATTCTACGAATGCCCATGTCTTATATGAACTACTTTTATTAAAACATAAAAGAGAGTTGGATGCTGAACGATCAATTAAATTAGATGCGTAAGAATGGAAATAGAAAACGTTAGACAAACACTAGCACCATAAGAATTTCAAATTTAGCATGTATCATTTGATTTTCAGCAAATCAAAAGTCAAGGCTGTTAGTTTAATAGGGGGATAATACGGTAGCAAAATTAAAGCCTATAAATTTCTTAAAATAACGTGCTTACACGAATAATTTCATTTAGTTTTTAAATCTTAAAAGCAAACAAAACATTTTGCCAAGAAACTTTGCTTGACAGCCACGTGTGGAATGGAACTGACATGGCCTGGCCTGATCTAATTTTCTCTTACTCTGTACTTTTCCAAAGAAAATAAACATTTTTACTACTGTTTGGTAGGTTGGTAGCGTGAAAGGGGTTAATGGAGACGAGTTGAAATTAAAATGGAATCGGGAGTTTGAGTTTAGTCATTTCCTGAATATTGATACATTTTAATTAGTTCTTTCGTACAGTCAGAGTTATACATGGTTTCCGATTCAAACCGTCCTTCAAAATTTCTACGATGTACAGAAATACTTCATAAAGTTCTGGGACACATTTTTCTGTGCCTAAAAATGCAAAATCGTAGCAAAGGACGAAAGGAGCCAATACACTTGAGATATGTTATGTTATGATAAGAATAACGAGAGCTCTTGAAAGAGCACGTGTTATGATCATGAGTCTACAGGGTCCAATAATTTTTACTTTGAAGAAGGCATTGTCTATGAAAAAATTTCACTGGTAGAAGTTATGCATGGCATAAAAATAGGGGCTTCAGCAACTTTATTGGTAATATGATGACAGAGAAAGAATGTGTAGTCAATATATACACATGTTTACAAACGTAGCCTTGAAAAAAAGTCGAATTTACAAGATTTTTGTGCTTTCCACAAGGAGAAATGGCAGATCGACACAATTTACGAAAGAAAACTTGTCCTTCGAAATAAAATTGTTGCAAGTGACAAGGAAAACCTATATTAATGATGTGGTTTCAATATCATTGAGGATGGATAGGCATGTGTAAATGAAACAAGATTCTTGCAATAATACCTATATGATTGCAATTTCAATCAACAAACTTTCAATCTGATGTTTAAATTAAATTTGTAAGTCCAATGAAAATACGATGCTAGCCGGCTTCTTCCACGTGTAAATTATCCGATATGAGAAAATGAATCAAAATCCTTCCATCGCACAGTCAGTTCCACTTGTTACGCCAAAAGTTTTATATTGACTTAATATCATCAAATCACGAATATTGGTTATGAATTGAAAGATACATTAACAAATTAAAGTATTGAAAACAAATACAAACAATACAAACAAATTTTGTTATTAACAATGATCAGAAGCTAAAATTTTCTGTGTCTATATAACCAGCTAAAGTCTTCTATAAAAGCCTAGTTTACATTAAAATGTTAATTTTAATAACAAAGTGCTCTGTGAGAAGAGACTATATAGTTCATACATACTATAGATAAGAATTTTTGTGCACTTCACTAATGCAAAAACCTCAATTCCCATCCAAAAAATCTAAAAATACTAGCTTGACTCATGGTTTCATGATGCTTTGGAACCACTCTAGGCATGAAGAGCTGCTACAACACACCGAACACCACCATGATCATGATCATGGCAAATGGAGAAACGTAATCTGGCTCGCTCTCATGTGCTTCTAAATTGCAAAAGACTCCAAACTACAAATACAACTTATCTCTTTTTACCGAGAAATGACGTGAATTGACTGAGCAATATGCATCCTGGTTTTTCACTATATGCTTTATGCATATTAAGTTGATGGTTCTCAAAATCATCATAATTTAACACGGTACGGCTGACCGGAAATTTAATCATGCTAGCGAAGAAAGTTTTTATTTCCTGGTTTGATATAAATATTTTTACTCCAGAAGAGATTTGTTTTTACGAAACTTGCACGATTTTTCGTGACTCTATAGTCCAGTGTGGTGATGAGTGATTTCTAAATAATATCATTCTATGTGGAATTGATTTATGTCAGCTAGAAACTCATCGCTTTTAGTGAAAGCAATGACAATTGATGAGATATGGATGCCTTGGGGAGAAATGAAATACATGCATAATGTACGTACCTCATCAAGTTCATAGGTTGTCTTTTTGACAACCCGGCGACGAATTTCTCCATCGTCAAGCTCCTGGACTTCCTCCTGAATTTGTTCACTCATTTTGATAAAAAGTCAAGTACTTTCAGTACCAAATCACAGAAATATTGAATAAAGGTAGTTCCTTCGTAGATCCTGCTTCAACGCAAGATACTCAGCTTAATTCCTGAAGCACCGCTAATAAGAATTTCCAAATCGCAAGCGATGTATGTCACCTTTAAGATAACAAGTGTCAGAAAAAGTTAGCTACAGTTGAGAATGTCACTTTTCAGAAATGTCTGGAAAAGTTTCTGTTGAAATCTTTCCTTCCCACTCAACTAACTGCACATAGGCCACACGCTAAAATGATTCCCATCCGAATCTGATCCGTCCGTGTTGAAGATGAAGACTACTCCGGTGAAAACCCACCTTGAGTCAAAAGCTCAGTTAATGTTTCTCTCTGTATATTGCAGCATGTAATGCAAGTAGTACATTAAAAGCTCAGCTATAACCCTGAACAATGTCTTCTTGACTGACGACTCAACATCTTCAATAAGAAGAAAAAAAGGAAATACAAAAGGATTTACAAATCACAAAAATACAACACTATACAAGAAACATGTTATATATATGTATTGAATAGAGAGTACACAAAACCTGCACGATGTAAAATGCATGAAAGGAAATCCTTTCATAAACAACTTGTACCCGGGTGATAGTGATGTGATGAATATTTACTTTGGAGTTTTCAGTCACTGAATTGAATGAGTATTGTTTGTTGCAAACATTTTAAAAAACATGTATGGATCTAATAAGATGTACGTACGTAGAAGTGAAAGAGAGCATGTGGTATTGCGATATCCATATCCATGCCGTTAGTAATTACTCCGAAAAACGGAAGCATCTTATATGCATAAGCAGATAGATGGATGGATGTGTTCTGTTGTACCGTAGGCGGATTTACATATGAAATGTGTCGTGACTGCAGTTAAATTCCACACTACTAACTACACTTCTACTGATATCCTTCTTAGCGTGATATAAAAATTTGTTTTCTCTGTTCTGCAGTTTTGTATGGATGAAATATATCTATTAGGTTATTATGTTGTATGTGTAAGCAATATACTCTCTCGGCTTGTATGGTCTTTGGTGTGGCTGAGGCGTTGCTGCTCCGAAGCAAATTCCTTTGAGAAAAACAGATGCCATTTTTTAGCACATTGAATCGTTAGCGATGGCGATATAGAATAGCAAATGATGAATGCATGTATGTACGTGTATACAAAAGTTTAACTTTAAGCAGAAAGCTTTTCGAACATTTCAGTAGGCGCAGACTAGGAAAGTTTTATCATATAGAATATAGACACGAATGGTGTACATTGATGAGTCTTGAATGCAAGGATGCTAGTTTGGTCTCGAACTTTTCCTATGTTCGTTGTTGCATGATTTGCTTTCATACATCATACGTTATATGTATACACTAATTTAATGCATTGTATTCGAAATTTTCCATCCTTCAGCTCTAAAAGTTTGAAAAAGATGTTTTAATAATTTTAGATGATGATGGGTAACTCGATGAACATCAAAACAAGCTCTTATAAACTTGTGTACATATGATCTTTGCTAGATGATATTTATTGGTGTGTATAGTGTGTGTATGTACGTATATCTCAAATGGGAGGTTCAAAATGCAAAAAATGGTATTTTTTTTTGCAATTTAGGATGTATATCGCAGAAATATGTATTATTAAACAAAACCAATACGCACATGAATCTAGCCAGATGGATTGGAATTGATATCTGGTTATAGTGTACTACAATCAGTACTACATAAATTTTTGGGTTTATTACAAAGAATTAGCATTAATATAATTTTTCGTGATCGTTGATATAAACATTAAACATGAAGTAATTTATCTAAACTATACTTATTCATTGTACAATCTTGGATTATCGTGACTGTATTCATAAATTACAAATAATTTCTTAATTAACATGTGAGTTGTGATATGACAATGAGAAAGCCATATGCCTGGATTATTTGCTAGGAACCTTATAACAGTCCAACCTGTCAGAAAAAAAGAGATTACAAGTTATTAATGGGGGGAATCATAATCATAAGTCATAACAAATACATATTTTATGTTTCAATTTATCGAGTCAGCTAATGAATCTTACCACAGCCTGCCCCGCTAGTTGTATTTTCCTTAATCTGATATGGAAACATGGTAAATGTATCTCTGAACTGGACTACTCGATTTAGTAGATTCTTGTGGATAATATCATCTAATTTGGAAGTATCCACAACGTCTGGGCCTTAAAATGATAATATGCGAGGTTTACTTAGATTGAATCCCTTTTTGTATATACATGTTTGTATATTACATTAGCACATTTAAAATTCTTACCTTCCGCAACTATGTAGAACGAATGCCCGTGCAAGTGAATTGGATGCTGTAAGTGATTAAGAAACAAATGTCATCTTACGTACATGTTGTATTACGCAATTTGCCTTTACAAATGCATAAAATCGTAAGGAATTGGTATATGATTATGTGTACGCATACCTGAATACATGGTCCTTGTTCGATAACTCGATTTTGGAAAATAATGTCAACTATTTCATCCTGTATGACTTCAAATATAAGAGGGTCGGTCTTGCTGATATCAATCCCTTGACGAACTTGGGTCAAAAGGGCTGTATCTGGCTTTTTAAAAGCATGTCCATTGATAAGAAACACCCTCTCCCCCTTTTTGTTAAAAACCATGTGTGTATCAACTTTTATTTTTCGATCACTCTTCTTGAATGGATCAAGTTTATACACCTCAGTTTGGGCTAGGATTCTATTTGGTTGAAGTTGAGGTAATACCCATGATGTAGCCTTAATAGATTGTGTTACATTTGGAAATACTAATTTCTGCATACGTGTGGGATCTGATGCCCCGATGTAGCTCAAGATTCCCCTTCCATTATCAGGCCCTGACCCCCCAATTCTTTCAGATTGAATCCAATAGTTATCAATGGTCTTGTCCATTGTTACTAGAACAGAGTAGCGCTGACCAGAGTTGATTTCTAAGTGGTTCGTCCAAACGGGGAAAGCTAAGATTCCATCCATCTCGATAACGCGAAGCCTGTGACCCTCAATTTTCCACCGGAGTAATGAGTCGGCAGCAACGTTGATTACTCTGAAACGGTATGTTTTTCCGGGAACAACTTTTATAATTTCATAGCCGGTTGCATTTCCATTATTTTTGTCCCATTTCCCATATGAGAGTCCGTTGATTGTGTAGCTTTTGATTGGGGGCTTTCCTACCCATTTCCCAGTAACATCTAGCAAAAATTGGTGAAGGGGATAGTGGTAAACTTCCGAAAGCACAAAATGGTGCTCATAGCCCATCTCATAATGATAGTCCACTGCGAGAGCATTCCAGTATGAAGGATTGTCTCGGATTATAAGTGCGCCATAAATGAACACAATGTCGAAGTCCATATGGCCATGATACATAAATGTGCCTGTCTGTAAACCAATTTGAATATCATAAGTATACGTTCCGTTATAAGGCGGTATCGGTTCTTGTGTGACCAAAGGAACTCCATCAGCAGCAACAGTGTGCGCTTGGAGTAGACCGTGGAAATGAATTGTTACTGGAACCGACATCTTATTGATAACTTTCACTTGGAGGAAGTCAAACTGATTACAGAATATTGGCGGCCCAGGAAAATGGCCGTTGATCAGATAACCTATTTGCTTGTAATTGTCTGGTTGAAGGGTTCCCTCCGTTTAAACAAACGTGTATGATCGTAAGCGCTGAGTAGTTTGGGGGTATAAATAGTTATTGTTTACTGCACTACTGTAACGTATTAAAAATAAGATAATTAAAATGTAAACTGGAAGGAGCAGGGAACTCGTTCGATACAAAATACGTGCTAATGCTCCCATTTTTAATGAGAGATTTTTTAAATTTATATAAGAAAATTTTCTAAATTCTGGAACAGAAAATTGGATGTTTGCTGCAACGCGAATGCTGATTGAATGGAATAAGTAAAGGTAGATTTTAAGTTTAAAGAAGTAAGAACTTAAAAATAGACTTTCAACTTTTTTACTCCTTTCCTTTTTTATCCAATGATAATGATGTATTATTATAACATCCTTGCCATTGCCCCCTTTTTTAGTGCCTAGCTCATCAATGCAACCTCAGGTACCTGAATGTCATGGGTTCTAAAATCATGTCTGCAAACAATGAAAACGGTTGTAACTGAAAACTTGGTTGTATTAACATCGGCTTAGCCAATACCATTTCAATCCTTTGTTCTCTCAGCTGCATTATAGCCGAAAATAGTAATGTCGCCTTTTGGTACCCGTGTCTACAGCCTATCCTCTGCCTCCAGCTAAGTACAAGTGCATGTAACAAAACGGCATACTAAAATACAGTATACAATATTCTTTAAAAGTTGACTTCAATAACTGGGCATCTTTTCAAAGATAAAGGATAGACAATGAACTAAAAATGAAACAAAATTTCATATGTTAAAAAGGATTAAAAAATGCAATAATATCCTGGTTTAGGTCGTAATTTTTTTAGCTATCATCCTAATCCTAGGTGGTATTGGTACATGGTCCGGCTGGGCTGGGGTACTTAAAATATAAGTAATAGAGTATTACTTCAGAGAACAAGGCTGGGGCTGTTCTATTTATGCATTGTTTAAAACCTCATAAACAATATATTTTATTTATGAATTAATACTGTCCATAACATATCCCTTCCCAAAGTTCCATATCCCAAATTCTCTACTTATCACGTTTTGGATATTTAAGAATTACGAAAAGCTTATTTTTTCATGTGAGCTGTGAGCTCCATCCTCGAACGGCTCGAACAGAGAAAAACTAAAAAAGCTCATATCAATCACCTTTTTAAAACCTACAAATATCATATCCCAGGCATGAATAATTGCATTGACTTTTGGATACGATGCGATGCGATCGGACCAAACAACATCAGTGATATTACCTGTTTTAACTAGTTCTATTCTAAAACTGATGTACCTAAAATCCATAGACTTGATGACTTGATATAATTTCTTTGCTAAAACCATATAAAACCTTCTTCTTGGTGCCGCAATAAAGTGTATCAAAATGCATGAAATTGATGAAATGCAATAAAATGCACATAATATAGAAGATTCTTGTAAAAAATTCCTAAAAATCACTAAACCCTTTTCCTCAGGTACAACGTCAAATACCTTAGAAAAGAGTGGGGGATTATGAACATGACAGTAGTAGTCGGCTATGCAAAAATATCCATTTGCTACCTATACCTACCAACCACAGTGTTCTCAACAAGTGATGCCGAGCGATGGGAATGTTGAATACAAGTGATGATGATGCTGATGATGATGATGCGGTGTTATAAACATGTTGATGTGGATGGTCGGATTGTGTATGTCGATAGGATGAATGTTTTATAATTAGAATCCGTGTACATACGCTCACTTTTAGCAGCCTTTCAACTTCAACCAAGTTGTCATTATATAACAAAACCGTTTATACGCTACTGGACCGGCCAGTAATTAATGGAACTTCATTAATTTTCGAAGCTATAAATAAATAGTTAATAAAAGGGAGGAAGTAGTAGTAGGAGGTTTGTTTGTGTTGATTGTGGACAGTTGATGGTGATACCAGCCAGTGTACGAGAGATCTCTTTAATATTTTTGCAACCATGCTAAAATCAAATAGAATTTCGCTACTTTTTGCATCGCTACTCGTAATTGCATCATTATGCATATCGGATACTGGTGCTAGAAAATTAGAGAAAATTTCAGATGATGAGTTCCTCAAGTTGATTCAGACGGAAAAATATGTGGTTACTCTGTTTAGTAAGTTGTCGATTTATCATTTATAGAACGCAAACTTATGTATTTTATCATGTAGAATTATAAATTTTTTAACACTCTGACTACTGATTACAGGTAAACCTGGATGTTCTAGTTGTGATGAGTACGAGCACGAGTTGGCAATGAATAGGGAGGTGTTGGTGGACTCTTTGGGAGCCTGGGTGGTGAAATTGGTGTCAAGTCCTTTGAGTAAATTGTACAGCCCTAGTCTTGAGCCAGCCGTTGTTTTCTTTAGGCATGGGGTGCCAATGCTCTATCATGGTATATTTTTATTTTAATGTAAAAGAACTTATATGTTATACAATTAAGTGAAGAATGGGGCATAATATTATCTAATCGATTCGTAATTAATGAATTTAGGTTCAGCAAATGAAGAAGAAATGCTCAGTAAAATTCAAAAATGCCAGGATCCCACTGTGAAAGCATTAAATGATGACACATTCGAACATCTAACTCAGGCTGCGACAGGTGCCACGACAGGAGATTGGCTTGTCATGTTGTAAGTTGCTTTGCTTGAATGTTCTAGTTTCAAGGCTCTCTTTTTATGCCAGGTAAATTATGAAATTATAGTCAATGCAAACAATTCAAATGAGGGTGTTCTGCGTTTCAGTACAAGGTCAACGTGCGTTAAAAGTCAGAGGCTCCAAGCCGTGTTTGAAGCTGCAGCATGTGAGTTGAAATTCAGAGTTAATACAGCACGAGTCGATAAATCCACTGATGGAGGTGCAACTGGGAGGAGATTCGGTGTTACAGACACTCCTTATTTCATTCTGTAAGTTTTCTGTCTTCAAGTGAAGCACAGATTTGGTATAAAAACGAGCTCAAAGCATTTTATCATTACTCTTCTCTGGATATTCATGATAATTTCTATTATAAGGTTTCGACATGGAAAGTTGTACCGTTACGAGCTTGATGAAATCAACATTCAGAGCCTGGTTGATTTTGCTACAGATTTTTATAGAAATTCGAAAGCCGAATCAGTGCCTATTCCAAAGTCGCCATTGTAAGTATCATGCTACTACTTTTTTTTACTCAATCCTAAGAATGAGTATATGGAGTATGCGTACTATAAATTGGTGGGTTTCGTTTAATAAAATGTGAAACGTTTTTTTGCAGTGATGACTTTACCGAAATGATAGTGGAGAAAATGAGAGAAAATCCTCAGGCCGTTAAGCTAGGCTCAATAGTGTTATCCATCTTAATAATTTTAGGAATCTTCATCTCATTCGTAGGAGGCAAGAAGAAGCCTGCTACTAGTTCCAAGAAAAAGGACAAAGAACAGTCAAAAAAGAAATCGAGTTAGAAGTACTTGCTTTATATTCAAACATCAAACCAATCAATCATTCCAAGAAACGAAAATTAATTCTTCAGGGGGATGCGCGATGTGTGTAGAGCTCCAAGAAATTGATCATGTTGTATTTAACTTTTACTCACATACCTAATTTATAATATGACTGATTATAAAGATTCTCTGAAAAATACCGGGTGATAACAAGGAGGGGTACGAAGTAATGGCTTATTTAAAAATTAAAATATTAAGTGGTTGTGGTAAAATTTCGTTGTCCTTGAATAAATAAATACCAATTTGATATCAAAATATTTTATTCAAAAACACTGCACTTCCTTTAAAAAGTAACCCTTCTGAAATATCATAGTAAATTAAGAAATAGTATATCATCAACAATTAGTATTAGTCTTAAGTATCTATCTGATTCATTCGTCATCATCCGCATCCACATTCCGCAGTCTTGGATCCGAAGACAGTTCCACAGAGACAGCTAGGTCTTGACTGTTTTTCAGCCTTTCTAAAATTAATTCGGCGATTGCCTTCTGAGTTCTTCTTTCAAGTCTCGCAAGTTTAGGAGCCACATCACGTTTCAAGTCCCAATCTGGTTTTCTTGGTGCCAGGTTTGTCAGGTCCTTAAATTCGCATTAAAAGATCACATATTAAAATGTTACAATAAGAGTCATTTCCAATTAGCAAAATCTTCCAGTTGGGCTGCTGGTGACTGGACTACAAAAACACAACTGATGTATACTAATCGATTTACTTACCACATCCTCCACCAATTTAGTGACCGAACTCTGCTCTAAACTATCAGCAACATGGGATTCTATGTCAATCGGTGCAGCTTTTGGCATCGCTGCATTCTGTAGATCTCCATCTTGTGGGTTGTAACTTCGAAAAACTGGTCTGAAAGCACAAGGCATCAAGATAAATGAATTTTTAAGATTTCCATATTATAATCGCAATTATTAAAATTATATTTGATTAATATCAACTACATACAACGTATGTACGATTCTTACTTTGGTAAAGGGGCATCAATTTTCCTTGTAGCAACTTCCTCTTGTTCCCCCAACAATTTTTGTCGCAAAGCCTTCAGTCTATCCTTGCGCCGTTTCGATTCTTCTTCAAGGTGACCTACAGGTTCTTCCTCAGCTTCACCTTCAGTTTTGTCCTTGGTCGAAGAGGGGAGGTCATCGGAAACGGAGAAGTTGGGAATCACGTCACTCATTTTCTGAGGTGGTGGAGTGTAAATAACCATACTAAAAACACCCCTTCCCTAGGCAGTTAGGCCTAAAGTAGGCAAGTTTTCTGATGCCAAGTGGAATGAACAATTCGTAGGAGTAAACCACAGTCCCACAAATTACTAATTACTAATTACGCCAATTCTAATGTAAGAATGCACTCAATCAGAAAAGAAAAGCAATTGTCACATTGATCATTTCATTATGAACATATAGGCAAACACATAAACACAAAAGGGATTTTAGATAGGATATTTCCCGCAGAGATGAGTATATTTAACGTAGATGAGTACACTGGGCCCCAGTGACTGGGGCCAAGAGAGATATGAATAAGAACAACAAAGTCTACAAACACAAACAAGTATCCAACGAATGCGACTTTAGAAGAGTCTATTTAATAAGTTCCAGAATATCAATAAAAATACACATACTATGCACAAAGTACTATAAACGTTTAGGAATTATAAAATTAATAAGCATTATGATAATTCATTGACAAATACGCTCCGTATAAGCGTTTGACTACAAAAGCCCGAGATACAAAAGTATCTAACAAAATTCATTACGACTGACTTGACTAATATACCTAACTTGACTGATATGTAATAAATCTAATAAATAAAATTATCATTAATGTCATTATAGCCACTACCAAAATTCATCACTTATAGCTATTTCTTCAACACATCGCTCGATTGGTTCATTAGCTCCACACGTACATGACGTTCAGTTCCCCTCTTCGGCGTCTTCCCGATTCCGCTTTTCCTCTTCCTCTCTCGCGATACGATAAATCCATTCAGTGTTCCGTTTCTCCCACTGGCGTCGCTGAGCCTTTGTAAGTCCTGGTGGAAACCTGAAAAATGAAGAAGTTGTAAAGTATGTTGAAAAATATATTTGACTCATATTTATGCAGCAGCCATCATAAATTATACAATTTGCAAAGAATTAAGGTAATATATCGTTATCAATTCAAATCAATCACAAAACTTACACGTTGCGGAGTGGTCGTTTGGGATTCCTTAAATTGTCCATGTAATTAAACGATGGACGAGACTCAGAGCCTTTTCCCCAATCCTCATCATCATCCTCCACTTGCCCTGATTGGTTTGCAGAATCAACTTGATTCTGAGATCCTTCAATTCCCTGAGCTAGGAGAGAAGAGGCTCCGACTGAACTTTGGGACTGTCCACCTCTAATCTCTTCTTCCAATTTCTTGAAGAGATGCGGAAAACGATCTCGATCCGATTTTGTTGATGCTGTTTTTGCCAAAAAAGGTATTCGATTTTCAGGTTGTTGCCCTTCATAAATTCCATCTGAAATACCAACAGGAGGAAAGAAGGATTTAGTAATAACGTGGCCCAAAATTAGTGACAATTGCGAAAGTGGGGAACTAAACTATTACCATTACATATATATTAAGTATATCAGTTATCCAGAACATACCTTTCCATAACTTGTGTTGCTCTCCAAAAATTTGGTCAACCAACTCTATTAGCTTTATCTCGCCCGATTGTGCTGCATTTTCACATAGCGCAATGAGATCAACCACTGCCATCCGATAAACCCCGTCCATGCAACGTGATTCATGGAACAATATTTCAGGGATTAATACTCGGTGCCAAGAATTGAACTGGCAGACCAAATACAAGGGTTTCCTCCCCTTTGCAATTTGTTTCAGTCTATAATTCCTGCGACATTTCTCCAAGTGCTTGGAAAGTTTGTGGATACTATGAAAGATGACACAAAAAAGATTAATATCAGAACTTCGAATTTCATTTTCCTCATGAACCAGTATTGCTTCTTACTAAACTTGGTGATGTTTGTCATAAGGACAACCGACAATTGTTTCACCATTATCTCGTTTGAACCACTCTGCCATGATGACCGACAACCAAAGCCCTGGAAAGACGAAAAGGCTTATGGCGATTGATGATTGATGGACCCAACAGTGAATAATTATAGGTAATTTGTTGGCAAAACTTTCCCCTAACACTAACTAATGACTAAATAATCTAACAACAATTAACGATACACTAAGAAAGTCAACTATTGTATCAACCACACAGTAATCAGATTATTGCTTATCAGTTGTAAAATGCAAAAAAAATTGTCATGCAAAAAAATTTACACTCATCAAAAACTGTCTCACAATTAAAAATAATTTGTAATTCTCAACACAAGTACAGATTCTATCAGTGATAAGAGCAATCGATAAAGACTAGAGTAAACTTAAACTGTAAATTAAATCCTAGCCAGTTCAAATTCTACGTCTTCAAGAAGCGCTTAGAAGAGACGGAAGAAACTCTAGAGTGAACAACGCAACGGAGGACAGGAAGGAAGACAATGTGGATGAAATGATTTATCTGCTATACTGATGAAGTATACGTATGTACCATGATGCTTTACGACGAACACTCTTACTTAAATATACATAAATACGTTTCGGACACTGGAAAAACAGAGAAGGTTGATGAAAATGTTAATTTCGACTGGATTAAGTACGTGTACACATGAATGAAACGTATGTAATTCGTAATTTATTCGTATGAATGGTCAAGGAAGATGGCTCACGGTTGGGAAATATCATATCATCAAATGGGAACTCAATTTGCATAGTTGATAGTATTGATTTCGTATTCATTTTATTCAAAGTTGTACCCATTATGCGTGGTACATTTTAAATTGGTGACATTATATGTTAGAATGAGTAAAATGATGAATTATAACTTATAACTATGGCCCTGCATGCCTCGTATAAAAGACGACTTTAACTTTTTTTATGTCTGTAAAAAGACCGATTCATGGACTCCAACAACGCACCGGTTGGATTACCCCGTTTTTGGTATATACATGGAATTTTTAATGATCAATTCTGTTAGGGTCCTCCTCTTCCTCTTATCTGCATAGCTGCATTAATAACGTAACGAACGAATCCTACTCCCTGTGGACTTAATGAAAGGAACAGTTTGTGAACTGTGAAACCAGAAGTTGACTAGAAATTCTTTGTCATAAATATTGTTATGCGTCTTTCATCTCTGTTTGGATAAGTCGGAATCGCAATAACGTTACATACACCTAAATAAATATGCTATCTTTCATTAAAACAATCAAATGGAATAGCATTCAGTGTTCAGGAAGTATTTGCATTCTGCACCAATTTTACTTTTACTCATCACATCAGTCATCACTCATATAATTAACATCAAGTAATCCTATCAACTGGCATAGTTATAGTGTAATCGTAAGTAGTAAGTTATAAGCAAGCACTAACTGCAGATTTTACTACTGTGTTCTTTGTCTTCATTCATGTCACATCCCATCACGTATTTTAAGAAAGGCTGCAGCTGCAGAGTCTCAGATAGATAGTTGCACTTACAACTAATGACTGTCTTTCAAAATGGTTACACCTGTCACATGTAGAACTGTAAGTGCAAGGTTTAATCTCAATCACAAATACATACAAATAGCATAGTAATGATCAAGTATAATAGTTTATAATTTAGTCAGGTGCCTACTTGATAAATGCTGTATGTATATCGCTTTATACCTTTTTCTTTTCATCAAAAGCGAAGGAGTAAAAAATAGTCATTGTTGTGTTTTGTGTGAACGTAATCCATCAGTTTCATAGCCCTGCAATCTGCATGCATATAGACATTTTAACCACGATCATGATCAAAAGGAAATTTCATGTTATTTTAGTTATGTAGTATATAGACATTATAACACCCAAAAAGATTGTCAGTGCAAGCGCAAGCACACACATTCAATTCAAATTCAGTATGATAATGATAATACTCATTCTGCGCATATATGTACGTACATTTTCGTCTACTTCTACGATCTCGTTTTATCACAGGCACAAGATAGTTAATTTTTGCAGATGCAAAAACTCAAGTAATGTAATGAGGTATCATGTCATGCTATATAGCCAAGCCAAGTGCCTACAATCTACAATGCCCACTCGTTTTGTTCGCACATGCATGCAGAATGCAGACATGCATGTATGCATAGGAATGAATGTGAGCGAGTGATTATTAGTGTCATGCTCAAAAGAGCAACAGCAACAACATGTATTTTTAATCATTTCTTTGAAATGTGCGTCACATTATACATATAACGCATAAAAACAACTGTCTTTGTAACATTAAATGCAAGGTACGTGCTATAGTCAGACTATAGGGCTACGGTTAAAGGTGTTTACTACACATTAATGATTTATGTACGCAATGTTCATGAGTCAGATTATTCCGTGCTCATTACCATTCGCAAAATCACTTTTACTTCCACTTACCTTTGTAGCTGCGTTGAGTAAACAGGTGGAAGAAACCTTTTATTTTTTAAATATTGAATATTAGAAAATAATATTTGTTCAAAATATTGATATAACCTTTGGACCTGGTACCTACATACTGGCCGGCCATCATGATGCATAGATTATTTGCATCTTGTGTTTTACTGGGAGCATTATTCCAGTTTGGTTAGTTGACAACATATTTGTATAATTAGAGGTTTTTAAAATGTGCATAATTATGCTCAGATTAACAAGCATTTTGTGTATGGGCTTTTGTATTGTGTAAGTGAGACTCTTAATTTACTTCATTTTCCAGGGCAATGTGACATCTGCATGCTACCTCCTGACTCGGGATCTTGTTCAGATCCTTCACTGTCAAAAGAGGAAGCTCGGTATTACTACTCCATAAAAAATCTGAAATGTACCGAAATGCCATATTCTGGCTGTGGAGGAAATGCCAACAACTTTAAAACTCTCGAGGAGTGCACAGGAAAATGTGGAAAGAAACGTATGTCTAACTTGATTTGATGTATTAATTAGTGTCAATGAATAATTTGTATTGAAGTTAGTAAACTGGGAGGACATTCTTAATATGTGCAACATTTTATTTATGATTTTTCAGTTCATGAAACCGAGCTGGTTACATCTATTGCTGCAGCCCAAAAGAATTCCCAATGCTATTTTGGCAATCGTACATACAGCGTTAGTGATTCCATTCCTGAAATCACTGCTGATAGCCCTTGTAGCATGGGATGCTTTTGCGCTGGTGGTTATCCTGAGGGTAGCCCCCCTAGAATTACATGTGCACAAGTGGATTGCCAACCGTATCCATCTGGAGGTGGTTGCGTTCCTGTGAGAAAGTCTGAATTGGATTGCTGTTCAGATTATTATTGTGCTGGAAGTAAGTAAATGGGTCTATCATAATAAGCATTTAAAAGTATTATCAATATGATTTCAGTCCATTCAGTGCTAATTTGTTGCTATCATACTTGTTCTTCAAATAGAAGGTGACTCGAATCAAACTGCCCCAATAACGTGCTCCTACAATGGCAAGGATTATGTTGAGGGACAAATCATTTACCCCGATGACTATCCATGCATTACCTGTCACTGCAATAAAAATTGGAAAGGTAAGAGAGTAGCTTTTTTCATGTACCGTACGTAGAAGCGGCAGTCATTTAGATAATTATCATTAGGCTATTTCCGGCTTTTCCCAGTTTGATAAATTAACATGCTGAAAACTAGATCGCTGCGGTGGATCAGATGCATTGAGAATTAATTTATGTTGTTTGTTAATCTATACTACGCTGCTCTCATTTTGTTTAGAGCTGAGAGATTGAGTTTGATGCAAATGCGAGTGACGCATGAAGATATGTTGTTCTGTATTTGTAAAGTAAAGTAGGGAATAGTGCGGTATGCGGGACAGTATATAGTATTTATCTATACATTCTAACGATTTCCGCTTAGTTTATTGAGCACTAGAAACTAAAAATGCATATAATGGTAGGGCGTTAGGAGTTTTATAATGATTTGCAAACGTGCTGTTTATGAATGCAAAAATGCACTTGAGTTTTAGTTCCATCATTCGTCATTCTTTGCCTTGCAACAAAAGTGCACAACCTCGCCTCGCTCGGTATAAATTCTGGATAGTTTAGTTTCACAGTGGCATTAATGTGAATATTTTTTGTCACTCAATCAGCAATGAAGTTGTGTTTTGTTCTATGTACTAACTTTAGCATTGTGGAGATGTTTATGTTTTTGTATGTTTGCATTGAAAGAATTTAGATTCTATGCAATTTTACATATTTAGAAGCACGTTTCCAAATAATAGTACATAAATGTGTAATATGCATGCATATAGGGAGTAGTTTATAATCGAGGACAAATTTGAGTAGTTTGTTATGGCCTTCGCTTTGGACAATAGTTTATAGAGTATGCATAATGCATAGTATGAGCTGCTGTACTATTTCCATATGAAAAGTCACACTTCACTTCAAAATTCTTCTCCTGCACGAATTTATGACACGTACAACTGGCATTACTGTCAAAATAAAGGATATGAGCAAAATGCATTAAATCCATTAAATCTGTGAGTGCATGTTATTCAGAATAAATGGGTTGATGAATGAATAGGTTAAAACATGAGTCTTATGCAATAAAAATTTATGCCCATACAGGAAAGCTGACAACAGAAGGTGGAGTTTGTAGAGAAGTCAACTGTGGACTCGCAATTTACAATCAGTTAAATCTGGTGAACAAATGTGAGCCCCAATTTTACACCACAAGTAAAGGGAAACAGTCGTGTTGTCCTATTGAATGGAAATGTAACAAAGAGGAGGACAGCAACCAAAGCGAAAAATCTGAATGAGAATTTAAAAAGTTTGCATTTATTTTTTATCGCATAACATACTATCTAGTAAATATCGTGTCGTGATCTAGTTGTGATTTTTTTAACGCTGTGAATTTGAAAGTATTAATTATGTTTTTGTTATTGTGACAGGTTTATTGTAATGAGGTGATAAATAATATGGTAGGACTATATGTATTGTATCTCAATTACAATTTAATATAAGGATGTGTAATCCTCCAAAACTATCTATGTACCTTTCCAATTTGCATTTGAGATTTTAGGCAAAAATATTTTCGGAGATATGCTCTGATTAAAACATGATGTACAACAAAAACATAGCAAACTAAGCTAATGTAAAAAAGTTTGTGAAAGTAAATCAAATTTTTAATTCACAATACAAACAAAAGCTAGCACAACATTGACATCCTAAAATGTCAGACAGAAGGCAGAACATCCGTATTTACCAGAACATTTATTAACATCGTAAAAAAACATGTATGATGAACTGAAAGTATATACTTCTTTACATATTTCGTAGATTTAGAGTTAATATTTTAAAATACAAGCATTACTCTGTGCTACTGCTACTAAAATATTCATCTGTTGGCATCGTCATGTTCAACTCCTCTTGTGAGCCTCCCGTAATTGTAACGTTTTCTGTAACCACATTATCATCGCTTGCTGTTGGTATCTCCGACTCTTGCTCAAAGTCACCTCTGCTATTGTAATAATAATGACTTGGATAACATGCTTCTGTAGCCTTTCCCGTATATCCTGGGGGACAAAGGCATTGAGGTCGTCGTTGCATTACTTTGCATTCCGCCTTAGGAGCACACATATTTTCATTACACACACGTTCACAAACTCCCTTTGAATTGCATCTATCCTGAAGTTCACAATCATCATCTTTAGTGCATGATGGTCTGCAGTCAGGCCAAACTCCGACGGAGACGCCAATTTTGCAACCACATTGAGACTTTCCTTCTATAGTCTGGCAGCTAGAATAAGGACCGCACTTTGTGGAGGTGCAGTATGAAGTAGACTCAGATTTAATGGGAATCCTCTCACAATAGTAATTTCCATTCCCTTGAAATCCTCTGGAAATTAGTAAAGTACATTTTAGTGCATTTTGTATGAGATTGAAATGAAAAAGATTTATAACAATTTGACAATGTCAAATAACCTTCGACAACGACATCTTGGTCCTCCTTTTTGTTCGTCGACATAACACTCGGCGTTCTCAGCACAATGAACATCGTCACAAATGGATACACACATTTTTAATTGTTTTTCTTTACTGAACTGACATTTCTCTGTCTTTGGGCATTCTGGTGTAGTTTTACAAAGACGAGTACAATTCGTAACTGAGCTGCCTGTTTTAGGTCTGCAGGCACAAAATGGAAGATTTGTGTTGAGATTCACGCGGCACACTGAGCGGCTAGGACATGCAAATGAGCCACATGGATTTATAACGCCATTTTGCAAGCCATCTGGAAAGGTTACTAAAAATGGAGAAAAATGGAGTTGTATGGTTAATATTTTCCATTCTTCTGCGATGGTTTACTTTGTTTTAGAACATTCATTTATTGTTTCTTACTAGTACCTGCTGATTGATTCCTCTCTTGATTTGCGACAGTGAATTCTCTAAGCCGGAAGCGTCCTTCATGAGATCCTACGCAAACGTAAACTCCATCCGGGTCACGAATATCTCGAACATTCAGTTTAAATCCCTTTTTAGGATCGAAAATCACGAGTGCGGGGTCGACATTGCGAAGAGAGTTCTTTTTAAATAGAGACAAAATCATTCGTTATTAAAAAACAATTATTTTTTTATCATCTGCATTTCACTTCATATTTTCATCTTTTTAGCATGTTAGTTTTTTTAGCATTTTCAGCCAGCGATATGATAAAAAAGATTATATGATAATCTGTGTTTTCACTTTTCAGCATACATCAAAGAATATCTTCTTTAGAGTCACTTTTGCAGTCTTGATGCTGACAGGGCATGGAATGGTAAGAGACGGTATCCCAGTTGGGTAACTAACCGTCCTTCCGGTCTCAGAAACAAATATATCTGTTCCTAAAACGAGAACCAGAGACATGTTAAGTACTTAATAACAGGTTCTGCATTCTGCATGCGATGCATGTCCTCCTTTGTTAATGCATGATAAAAAACCTGGAACGAATATGTGGTAGGTAGAATATATCTCCGGGAATTCCGTGTAGCCACAAATGTATAGTCCCGTGTCCTTCTCAGTCGCACTAGATATGATTAATGAAGCTTTGTGTACTTCCCGACGATTTATCACATCCGTGGTGACGTTTGTTGTAAACTCTGGTTTCTGAGAAAAGGGAATCATTATGAGAGACAAGTATATGAGATAATTGATTTATATATGGGTTGAGTGCAATGCATGGGAAAAGTTTGCTTGTTTTGTTTAAATTTTTAAGAAAATTCACATACACCCTGTCCACGATAATTCCATTGCACTGGAATGTTTGCTAAGCACTCTAGCTCAAATTTCTTCCCAGGTTGTACTTCCAACTCGGTATTCACAATGTCATTCAGCAGAAATCTGTTGGGATGAATGGGATGAGGCTGAGCTTGTGAACCATCTTTAACGTCTTTAATAGGACTTATATTATCAATACTGCTACTACTTTCCAAAAGAAATATTGAAGCCGATGGGGGTGGGATTTGTTCAGCTACTGTGATTACTTTTGATGAGAATTGCAGAAATGTTCCACACACTAGACATAGTGATAATACTGATGAGGATGACATAGTTTTTGTTCTTATTGTGAACAGTTCATGGGTAACTTGAGGTATTTTTTTAAAAACTTAACCAGGAGTTCACTAATAAATGCATTATACTTAAAACGCTTGCGGTGGTATTCCATACAATCCCGTCTTAGCCTAAGTACAAAATATAAAATGCTTGTGTTTTCTCGGAAAGCGGGGAAAATTTTTTAATTGCATGCAACTTTTCTGAATTCCAGAGTTTAAAATGTTGAAATGTTTTCCAATCTTTAGTAAATTAGAAATGAGACTTCGTGTGGTAAGTTGTTGAAGAAGACTAAAAGACTATTCGCAAAAATGACCACCGACAGTGGCTTCAAATTGTGTAATGTTCTCGAAAGGAAATGATTTTTTGTTAAGACCCAAAGAAACATGATATAACATATATATGTTTAGCTTTCAGCAAAAGTAATGCGAAGATCAAAAGAAGTCTTAGTTCTCAACCTCAAGAGGATCACCAACATAAAGGCTGAACTAGACAACGCAACTGCTTTACATGATTCAGTAATCAGTACCATATTATTATTACTATTATCACAAATCAGTGCCAAATTCCCCAACCTCATCATGAAGAAAAAATGATTGTGATGATGACTATTAACATTGTTACATATATTTTGTGCATCTCGCATTTTGCTTAAATTTTCCTGCAAGGCATATAATATTATGGGATATCATCTTGTCAAAATGGTCTACATTGCAGACGAGTTCTATTACAATATACTGAATGTAATGTAACTCTTGTTCGAGCATATATATGATACATCTTGATGGGTACATGGTACATGTCTGAAATTCGCATGCATCTATTAAATGATCTTTAACAAAGATCACTTTTGCGTGTTCTGAGACAAATTACCTGGTTCCCCGTATGTGTTGGATGTGATGAGAATATAAAGACAAGCAAAAACTGGTTTCAAAAAACTTTACTTCAGCCAGTGCTGAGGGATGACGTTTTCAAGTTGCACGAAACACATTTTGCTTGCAGCATTACAATCATCACATTTACCATTGCCCGAGAGATGTGAAATACGCACGTTCATTGTTAATAAAAACCAAAATATATCATAATTCTATCCAATCCACCATGGTCCAATGCACATAAAACGGAGAGTCTTGAGAATTATGAATGAAACACACGGACAAAGGATATAAGGGGAAGGTATTTCTGTACAAAGTACAGAACGGTATACACAAAACACAC
>JAANSM010000355.1:0-30979 GCA_036850725.1 Orchesella villosa | reverse complement strand
TCAGTGATCCAGAAGGAGTTTATGGTGAATTGCCACCTGATCCGAAGAAAGTTAACGATGCAGATTGGGCGGATGACTATTGTGTACGAATTTATAACCAACTCTAAATTTGTATAATTAGTAATGGGTTTTGTATTAGTAGTATTAAAAGCAAGGGCTGGCGTTGAGTATGGATGCTATAACAATCTTTTGACTTCATGTTTTAGGGTGCTGCGTCCTTGTATGCTAAAGTACGTAGAGTGAAGGATGTTGAGGATGGAAAACACGAATATATTACGTTAGAGCAAGCAGAGGCAACTGACAACTTTAAACCATTCTTGAGGATGAAACCAGGAACAAATTATGAAAAACCAAACTTTGAGGTAGTACTGCACTCATGCACTGTCAAGTTTGGGCAGTGTTCCAAACAGCCATTTAAAACTTTACTTATTATATTATAGTGCTTGTCGTCGAATTTATCTAACGATGTGTTGTTTGTTTTAGTCAAAATGCTTTATTTGCGAACGGAAAGTTGTCGGCCAGCGAGAACTCGGAGCTCATATTCGAAGTGATTATCATAAAGATAGCTTCCGAAACTATTGTAAGTTTCTAAGCTTAAACTGGAACGCGGTATACTTATTTTGTTATTTTTATTGTATACGAATGGGTAATCGGTAACGAATTCTTTTTGATTATTTCATTTCAGCCCTAAAATTAGCAGCGTACAATGAAGCTATGGCAGTCCCCCAACCAAAGAAGGAGTTTATTGCAAAACTCGTAGAATATTCTGTAAATACCGCTGCCAATACCAATCCAGAGAAACCAGGTGTGTTGATGTGTAGTAATATTTGTTGCGTTACGTGTAATCTGCATAATTTAACATCAGTAATCAAGAAGCGGAAGTGTTTACGTCGTTTTATGCTTTCTTATGGTTTTGGTGTTGCATTCGTGATTTCATTTTTAGTTTTGCTTTCCCAATGTTCCAGTTTCAAGTTTCGAAATAGCATCGTATTATTCATATTATGCTACAGTGTTTGTTTTTTCACCTTCCAAAGCTTTGCACAGTTAAAAATTCGCTTCATACTTGAGATAAGAGATAATCATTGTATTGTAGTAAGTAGTACACCCTGGAAGTGACTAATTTTTGATTGATAATACGGTAGATATGGCGGAGGAAATGAAGCACCATGTTGCCAAAATAGAACCAGTACGTTCTGATAGTCCCGGACCACTTATCGGTGGCGAGGCAAATCCTGCGAATGGTGCAGTAGAGGTTGCTGAAATGCCTCTGCCTGATAATATTTCCCTTCCTAGTGTTCAAGATTATGATATTTCATCCGATGAATCTTTGATGAATGTTAAAGTTGTGATTCGTACTGAAGGAAAATGGGACGCAGAATTAGAAAAGAACTTTCGGCATTGGCAGGATGAAGAAACAAAGTCAGTGGCTCATATTGCAACATACTTAATAGACTGGTGCTGGCACTTTTTTATATTGTTTATTTGACAAACCTTATATTTTTTGTATATAGAATCGCAGAACAATACAATGAACGCAGAGAATACTACATCAATGAACCGCAGAAACACAAGAAGTATGACGAAGAATGGCTTGCTTTTTGGGAAAAACGTTGTAATGAACTTGAAGCTGAGGGTGTAGATACAGATAATTACAATTTTGAGAAAGAATGGCTTCCATTTTGGTTGACGAGGGTCCAGGAGATTATGAAAGAGGAGGTGGAACAAGACGTGTAAGTTTACTTTGGATTGAAAGTGTTTTGCGTTATATTCTATCATGTTGAACAACGGTTTATAATACGTTACAGGAAGAGACTAAAACGATTGTTTGGGATAGACAAAGAAATCCTTCGTGCTAGGTTTGGAATTTCTGCAGAAGCGACTAAGAGACAAAATCTAAAGAAGAAGAAATGTAAGACTGAGAATCTTAGTTCTAGTGTTAATTCGCGTAAAAAGTCAACAATGACGGAGGGGGAAGTTTCACATGTCAGCGAAATACAAAGAATGCAAAATCAGCGTGAGGAAATGGAATTTTTGGAGAGAAAGCATCAACGTCAAAGGGAAATGCAAGGGAGGAATGATTACCGAGATAAGGAGTTACAAGAAAGAAATCGACGTCGAGAAAAAGAAATGCAAGAAAGAAAGCGTCAACGTGAGGAAAAAGAACGTGAAAGCACCTTTGAACTGGGGCTAAGTCAACCAGCAGTGGAAGTTGAGGCAGAAAGTAATTTTGAAACTTTTGATCAACGTGCGCAGATGGGGCAAGGAGCAGTATTTACACCGAAAGCTGCTTTAGACCAACAACCAGAGAAAAATAATCAGCCAGAGAAACACGATCCACTGCGTCAGAATTCTAAATGGGATGCACGGGACAAACGGGATCACCGTAAAGATGACAAAAAAGAGAAGAAAGATTATTATGATCGAAAAGATCATCGTGAACGAGTATTGGAGAAACTATCGTGATAAGTATCATGGACGAAAAGATTTTAAAGATAGAAATGATCATCACCGTCATCGAGATAGCAAAGACCATCACAAAGGCAGGTCTGATCATAATAGACCACATCAAACTGAGCGCAGAAAAAGCTTTCATGAGCAAGGAAACTCAAGAGACAGCAGTAGTCAGCCACAAGAAAGAATTGACCAACCTAAACCAAATCCACCTGAGAGGAAAAAAAGTGTCAGTGAACAAGAAAATCCACGCGAAAGTAGAAATCAACCTCAAGAAAGAATAAATGAAATCTAGACCTAATCTACCTGAGCGCAAGAAAAGTGTAGGTGAACAAGAAACTCCACGCGAAAGTAGAATCCAACCTCAAGCAAGAATAAACCAACCTAGCCCAAATCCTCCTGAGCGCAGAAGTAGTTTATATGATCAACTGGAGAATTCGAGAGATGATAGTTGTAATCGACCTCAGCGGCCGCAACCTACAGTGGCTCCAACTCCCAAATTCGTTTACAGTAGCAACGTCCTTGACGCTGTGGAGTCAGAAGAATCTGTAAGTCTTCCAACTCCCCCAGGCACGTCAGACGATGTCACAACATATCAGCAATTTCCCAGATCCGTAAGTTGTGACAGTGGTAAACGCACTGAGAACGATAATCATTTATCCAAACAGACAATCCGACATAAACCAGCGGTGTCAGATGAAGGTTTGGACGAAGTATCTCCGACTAATAGTGCTTCACTTGATATTGAATGTGATACTAAAAATAACGGTGTATCTAAAACTGTTGATATGGAAAATATATCTTCTTGTGCTTCTTCATTAGAATCAGGTGAAGTGGCAAGTGAGGTGAGTGTAAATACAAAGTCGCAGAACTGCAATAAACCTCAACAGCCCCCAGTACCTCCAGTCATTTCTGATAGAAGACCATCAACGAACGTGGACTCTGGGCTCAGGATTCAGACTTACATAAGCAGATAAAGATTCTCATTTATTAGCAGCATTTATTTATAAGATATATGATATTTGACTGAACCTTTCAACGTGCATTTATCCTAGAATCTATTCATATTTTTATTACTATCTAATTAACATTGTAGACTTACGGATTGTAAATGTTACTTAAAATATATTGTTTGTTTTTGTGTGTTTTGCAAGTTTAATGTGATGTTTCTGTTTACCTCTTATGTGCATACGCTGTCGGTAAGTGTGCAATTATTTAAATTCATGATATTAAAGCAAAGGTGACAGGAGGACTGTTTTTGAATCGTAGAATAAATGTCAGCTAAAAAACATCTTATGTACAAATTAATTTGTCATGCTTCATCAAAAACGAGCTACACTTATTGTAAGTACATTTTACAGTAATACATATATGCCTATTATACTGAAATGTTCACATAAAATTGAATCTACAAGAGATTTTGACAATTAAGCTCTCCATCAGGACACATGCATGATCTTCCTCCACGCGCATTTGGTAGGCACAGCCGTTCTTCACCACATGAATTGTAATCACATGGACTGTAAACTATAGAAAAAAATGTACATTTTTAATTTGTATTCTAAGCTGTGAAATATGCTTATTTGCGTTATATTCATCCTTCATTGGCTTGATATTTGACTTGACAAGTTTAAAACAATACCATGGGGGCACGTGGCTGGAACATAGACGATCCCATAAAGTTTTCCAGTTCCTCCTAAGTGTACATCATATCCAGTGGATATCTCACCAGACTGTCTTGAAGCACGCTCTACTTTCTTTCTGCATATAAATACATAGAAAATGATTAACTCGTAGTCGTAGTTTGATTTAAATGACTTCGGTTTGCAAGGTTAAAGGACATACGTCTCCCAATCACTCCAGTAAAAAGTTTCAGGTCCAATTGCAAGGCCAAAAGGATATTTTATTTTGGCCACATAATTTCTTCTGTTTCTTCCATCGATTCCAACACACTCTGAAGATAAGCAAGACAAATTTGGTCGTTTTTTATACAATACTAATATATACATACAAGTCACATTGTATTAGACATAATCGCGAAAGGTGAAAAGTTGAGTATGTACCAATTTTGTGGGTTCCAGCATCGGCCCAACATAACTCTTCCGTAGCCCTATCTACAACCAACGAGTTGGGCAATGCAAGACCTTCTCCTACGAGGATTTGTCTCTCTTGCCCATCTAGTCCTGAATACTCGATTTTAGGATAGTCCCTATTCCAATCACTCCAGAAGAGTCGACTGAAATGAGAATATGTATAAAAATTACATATCCATACGGTTATAGTAAAAATCCATTAATGCTAATTTATAAGTGAGTTATTTGGTATAATTTTTATTACCCACGCTGAGGATACACTGCAATTCCTCTTGGATTTACTAATCCTGTGGAAATTACAGTTTTTCTGAGTTTTGACTTCAGACTTGCTACTTCGATTGTGTCTTTAAGGGAATCAGTCCAATAAATAGTTTGGGATACAGGATCAATAGCCAGTCCTTCTGGGGAGCCGATTTCTGTTTTATAATAAGCATAAATAATATATTTGAATATTTAATCAGTCCAGTTTCAAATATCTGGATAGCACACATTTTATCAATTTATGTTCTGATTGACTGCTCCAATCTCACCTGCTTCTAGGAATGTTCCCCTGTCAGTTCCATTGAAACTCGCCATTTTTATAGTTCTTGTTGCAACATCGCTCCAATATATTTGCTGGTTAGGGCAATCAATATCAATGCCAATAGCGGTTTGGAATGGCTCGACAACAAGTGGTACTGCCCTTCCACCTCCAAGAGGAACTTTAATGAGGGACATGCCTTTGGTCACAACCAAAAACTCTCCACCACCCAACGGCACAGCTTCCTTGCAGGTATGACCATCCCCTTGATAACCCGGTTTACACTGGCATGTCCACTCCCTTGACCGTTGACTCACAGAACATACTGCATTCGCATCACAAACTAAAGGATCTTGATAGCAAGGAACTGTAGATCTGCATCTGAATCCATCTCCTTCGTACCCCTGAGGATAGATGATTCATCTTAAAAATTCTGGATGTTGGATAAGGGCGTATTATGTAATCTTTAATCTACATTAAAAATTAGTACAACTTACAGCAAGGCATTGACATTTGTAACTTCTGCTCTCCGTGTCATAACCACATTCCGCGTTTTCCCCACAGTTTTGGAGAGTATTGCAGCTCAACAAATCCTCTTGACACTGGAGTCCGTCTCCTTCATAACCTGGTTTGCATTCACAAGCGTACTTCGATTGGTTGGAGTCCCATGCGCATTGAGCATTCGCATCACAGTTTCTCAAAATATCGCATCCCGCATCACTTTTCGGACGACATTCTTTCCCATCCCCAGTGAATCCTTCTCGACAGCGGCAGGAATAGCGGAGCTCGACACTGTCATAAGCACATTCCCCATAAGCACTGCATTCCGAATGACTTGAACAAAAGTCTAGAAATCATTAATTCACCGGAGTGTAAATTCATGAAGACTGATTCACCAATTTTTTGCGAAGTGTAATTACAAGAAAGAAACGTTACAGGATGACTATACTATTTGTATACCTTGTGGAGAACATTCTCGACCGTTTCCAGCATATCCTGTCTTGCATTGACACGAATAGCGGCCAACATTGCTGTTGTACATGCAGACAGCATTTATGTCACACATTTGGGGCAAGACATCGCACTGCATTTCATTGTTATTGTTAGTTTCCCCTGAAAATGACAAAAATGAGGTGGTGATTTAAGTTGGAAGTCGATCGTAGTTTGGCCAAAGTGTAAAATAGTGAAGACACTTGAATGTGTGTTTTCACATTCACTGTCATTGATGTAAACCCTAAATAATGTTGTAATTATTTATTAGAAATTGAGGGTACTAATTACCTGAGGAAACTGTCTCTGTCAGTGGAACACACACACCTCTGAGATCATCGTATTCATATCCAGTGGCGCAGTAGCATGACCCCAATACACAAATCGGGGAAGGAGCAGCGGCTTCACCATCCTGTCCATCATCTTAAATAAATTTACCACACAAAGCGTTAACTATCACATTCCTAGGTTGATTAATTAAAATGAGCAAGAAGTGTTATTTCTCACATCCACCAGATCGCATGCAAACATATCCATCTCCTTGATAGCCTGAGCGACAGACGCAAATGTATTCTTGCGCAGTCTCATCCAACCGGCAGTCAGCTTCCGGATGACAATTGTTTTCAATTTCGCATGACTCTGCAAAAACGCATATTTTCATGAGAAGTTGGAATGTGACAAACTAGGCTTTTGAGCGTAAAGTTTAATATGTTAAGCCTGTCGTATTACCAGTTGGCTCCCTATGACAAACTAATCCATCTCCGTGATATCCTGGTTGGCAGCTACAAATATAGGAATCACTGGATCTACTGTAAATACACTCTGCAAATGGATCGCAAAGGTCTCGAACTTGTCTACAGTCTGGTGGGCTGTTGTCTGCAATTTATCAAAACAAGGACACGTGTAATTTTTGGCTTGCTCACATTGTTGCAAAACTATATGCACTACATAGTTTAAGTTATGATGATAAGATACCTGGAATTTCTACTCCAGTGTGCTCATAACAATAAAGTCCATCGCCATAATAGCCAGGAAGGCACCGGCACTCTGGTTGACCACCAGGAATTTCAATGCAAGCTGCATTCGGTCCGCATTGAATATCGGTGCAGGTCATGATCTCTAATAATAATTGACGCCGGAAGAGTTTTTATATAGTTATTCCTCTTTAAACTCAGAAATACATTAAACCTAAAATTCATTCTAAAGCGGTAGATCTTACTAGTACAAGTGTATCCATCTCCTGAATACCCTGGTGGACACTCGCATCTGTAAGATCCTGGGTAGTTTATGCATACAGCGGTGACATCACAGGTGGATGTTCCAACTTGACACTCATCAATATCAACGCATTGGGGTGGATCATTTGGATTTACGTCTGTTGCTTCGTAATTGTATTGCTGCTCATATCTGCGGTCAGAAGCTTTTAATGCGTTTCTATATCCAGCTATTTATATACGTGTATGATGAACAATGAAAAAGAGGTGAGCATACCCGAGATTGCAAATGCATCTGAAATCATCTCCTTCTACAACGCAGGAGCTGCTGGGCCCACACTTATCTTTGTTCTCTTTGCATGGATCATCGCCTAAACAATAAATTCATGACTGATATTGCTACTATTTCACTTAAATTACATTGTATTTTTAACTGCACGTACCATCAACTGGAGTAATAGTGCTCGTAATTGCATAACGGCCAATCCCTTGCCCGGCATCATAAACAATATAATTCTTTCCAACTTTCATCGTAGTAGTATCCAACTCTGGTGGGACGGGAGCAGCCCAAGGACATTCATCGTATTCAATCGTTTGCACAAGTGAAAACGGATTATCTACCGAAGTTCCTTCGACCCTATACGTGTGAGAAGATCTGGATCTTATCGTTCCAGGGGCAACTCGAGTAAATTCCATTTTGAGATCCACAATCTCAATACTTTTCCCCACGGGTACGAGAGGAAGTGAGCCATGAAGTCTAGTGTCAACCCGCATATGACTGAAGACATCCAATCCCAGAAAGTTTTGGTGCACTTGGACCTTTTGCCCAGTTTGATAGAAGTTTATGTCAGCCGTGTAATTAAAGAGACCACCTGCAAAACACATATCAACTTGATTTGTTTTGGCATGACTTGAATCGAAATTCCTTTTCTCAGCCTGATCTGATTCTCCGACTGATTTTAGATCGTACCAGTTAGCATGAATCCATTTGGAGCTCCTCTTCCACTCGTGCTGAACAACCAGCCGATGCTTGTACCAAGAACGATAACAGCTTGAAGGTCGTAACCAAGTCTTTCAGGAATTTTGGCAACGGCTGTATAAGACCGGCCGTCTTGTGGTAAAATGTATGAAAATAAATCTGCATCATCTATCGCCATCCCGTTAAGAACCCCTTTGACTTTCCCGTTGAATCGAACTGGCACATCTGGGAAGCATTTTAATGGATATTATTGGTTACGCAGAGAAGTCATAAAAATGATTGTGATTGTTTCATTTCTATTTTACAAGCTGAAAACTGTGTAATTACTAAATCATGCTGGGAATAGAAATCTAGTTGAGTAGATACACTGTGTAATGCTAATCTAAGGACACTTTTAAATCTTTTTTACGGCTTTTCTTACTAGTAATCCTCAAACTTACTTCCGGATTCTTGTAAAAATTTAGCATGTATAACGTACTCGTACCATTTTGAAGNCTTTTAAATCTTTTTTACGGCTTTTCTTACTAGTAATCCTCAAACTTACTTCCGGATTCTTGTAAAAATTTAGCATGTATAACGTACTCGTACCATTTTGAAGGCAGACACGTCCATTGCCATAAAATCCTCGTGTACATTGACAGCAGAAGCCTGGCTCGTAGTCCACGCAGTTTGCGGAGCTGTGACATGATGTGAAGCCTCCAGCTGCACATGATGAGCTGGCTTCCGAGGATGATTCAACTATTTATATACATGTTACATCGTTATATATTTATGCAAACCGTATGTCAAAATCAAAACGATGACTTTCTGAAATTTTTTTCAGTATAATTTCCGTGTATATGAACACATACCCATATTCACATTCAAATCTGGAACTTCAATTTTGTCACCTATTCTTCCTATACGGAATACCCAAACCCCATCTTCATTAATATAATTTCCGTGTAGATGAACACATACCCATATTCACATTCAAATCTGGAACTTCAATTTTGTCACCTATTCTTCCTATACGGAATACCCAAACCCCATCTTCATTAATGTTGGATCGCCTATTAACACAAATCAAAAAGCGTATGATGGGATCATAAGCGTAGCTCATTTAATGTCAAAATTAAGCCGTAAAAATAGATGTAAAGCAGATCATCTCGGATCACACACTTGTTCAAGCTTGAAACTTGATCTGTTCCAGATCCCTTTAGTGAGTGGTGTGGTCCACCGTTCCCAGCTATCAAGCCGGCTTGTGCCTTGGCATCCGGCAAGTTAGGATTTTTCCCAGTCCCTTGAATCCAGTCTATTTTATCATAAATCATGGCCACATACGACTCCCCGCCATCTGATGCTATCACAAGTTGATATGTATTTGTCTACCATAAATTCGTAACAAAAAAGACAAATGGGAAGAAAAGCAATAAATATATAATTTTCTTCGAAAGAGTTCCACTAATATTATTATGTTTGTAGTTTATGAAAATTAGACATGACTAATCTAGTTCAGAAAAACGTCGGATCGACTGAGTATATATTTATCAGGAAGGTTTTTTCAAACCCATCTGTTTCCCTTTACTCAAGAAAAATCATTCCATCCACAGCATCCCATGGTCGAGCGCAATTCAGGTCAGTGGAAACAAGAAGACAAGGAAGATCTTTCATTTCTTTTTACAAGCTGATCATGCCATTGCCATGCATCATTTTTAAACAAAAAACGAGGCTGCCACTGCTGCTCCTCTTACAAATTTTCTTTCAATTTTTGCCAAAAATTTTATTTTGATTATATTGCGCAAGCAAAGCAAGGAGACCTCTTTTGTCTTTCTGTCTTCAGATAATTTATATCAGATGTATGAAGCAGTTAAGCTTGTTATAAGTTTTTTTATGCTGTGCCAATTCCCAAGTCCATATCCACATCCACATGCGTATACTTTTGAAAAAAGATTGATGGCATGCAACATAACACAAGATAATCATGCATGCACGCAGAGTTGACTTACAGGAGGAGCAGAGCATTTTGATGAAGACGAAAATGCAGATGCTTCACATCTGACATCGGATACGGAACTGTTAGTAACGTTGTTGCTGTTTCTCCCGCTCATCAAACCATGACTCCGAAATAGCTGATAAAAACAGAACAGCCACCACAAAGAGAGAATAAAAAGAAAAGTTTACAGAGAGAAGAACAGAAAAAAAGCCGGTCTTGTTAAAAGAAAAACAAACTTGACAACCGGTACACAAAAGGCAAATCATACCGGCATGGCATCGGCATATCGTATCATATATACTATGCTAAGCCGCATTTTCATGGTGTCAGTCTGTCAGTTTATCCATGTACTTTTACATGTATGTAGGTATACAATAAGCATTTTAAAAAGATTTGTTTGAAATTATCCCATTATCTTGATGAAGGAAAATAGATATGAAGATAAAAATGTCTAAGGTTTTTTAATAGATTCGTAAGCATTCATAATGGCATTGATGGGCGGAAAAAAGTAGGTTAGTAGATTTGGGTAGGTTCCGGTCTGTTATGCGTTTCTCAGATATTATAAATAATGTACCATCCGGAGGTTCATTAAGTACATTTGGTTGGTATTAGTATATCTAAAGAGTGTGTAAAGTTTAAGAAGGTTCGACCTTTCCATAGAATGGGCTACAAAAATGCGTAACTTTAAGAAATTACCCTTACCTTATCACTTTTCCTATCAAAATACCCGACATTGTCCCAACTCACAATGAGCAAGCTGCTCGGCACAAAGTTGACGGCTGACGTGAAGTGGTCAGCGAAAAGGGTTCGAGCTCTCTCCAGAAGCTCGTCAGATTGCGATTCCCTACAGACAATTTAAAAATGAATTTATAGCAAATAAAAAAATATTAGTCCATTTAGAATTAATTTGCATTTTGTATTTGACATGATCATGTATAGCTTGAGGAAATGAAAAGATCCTCATCAAATTATAAAATCCTAAAACCTTTTTCTTCTTCTTGCAATTTCGTTAAAAAAATATAAAGTATTTTTAAAACTGACACAATCCCCCTCAACTTAAAGGAGAAGTTGATGCAGAATTGCGAATATTGTATGGTCCAACAAGGAGATAATGATGATATCATCATATACTCTTACATTACAAGACACTAAAGCTCATTAAGTTTCTTTCCAAAATAAAAAGTGTATGTATATATTTTTATATTGTTATGCATATAGCATGTTCCATTGGCTCGCATTCCTTTAACAATAGAAAATAATGCTTAATATCTTAGTCTCAAAGATATACGATACAATTTATAACCATTTTTGGCAACCAAATATTAAATGATGAAGCAAATATACGAGAAACATCGCTAGTGCAAATTGCATGATAACAGAATAAAACTAATTGAAATCTTTTCGTGCTCATCATACAACCATTACACATATCTTCTAAAGACGCCGTCTATAGTCTGTATCAAGTCGTTTATGCATAATTTAAAGTACAAAACACCAATCCATTTATTGGGCACGCATAATAAGCACATATATACACTTCTTTCTTCAGTTTATAAATTACAACGCGTTATCATCTTTTACCACTATTAGAGTGCCCATTGTACCCCTGTAATTTGTGACAGCAACAAGATTTCTCCACGAAAAGATTCAATCAGTATATATCAGTACTATTTTGTATTCAAAAGTTATAGTTCACGTTCAGACAAGACATAGCCAGCATGAACGAGTGTTTATTGGCAACTGGATCGTGACTAGTAGTAGGGCATGGCAAATGAAGGAGCAGGATGATGTTGTGCTGTATCTTAAAAGTTTCATATCATGAATGATCAATTGTATGGAAAGTACATGCAACATTTTGTTCGGAATCCTAACCAATATACTGGACCATAATGTTCACTAACGATAAGAAGAAATACAGGTATTTAAAAAGTGAAAAGTTTGCTAAGAAGAAGACACGCACCAGGAGGATAAAAAGAAGGTATGAGCTCATGCGAACAGTTTTTTAGCCCAGCCATTTCATTTCATCAACATCAACAACTCCAAAAGTCTACGCAGGTTATAAGCAAAAGTGTCCAGTTGCATCTTCCATCATCCACTCCAAAAGAGAGTCATTTTAGCTTGAAGCCAAGATTATATTGGATTGCAAATCATGAACGAATTAATATTCTCTGTGAAAAAAACGTCTTGTTCTTCTTTGCCCAACTGTCAAAAATCTCTCTTCCTTGAACAATGAATACAAATGAGTGGCCGGCTACTAGTTAAGTAGTTGATTTGTTTTCATTTCACTCACACTACAGAATACCCCGACCAAATAACATTAAATCAAGCTTATAAGTATGCATGTGCCCATCATTATCATCAGTTGTCAGTTCACTGACTTTTTATGAAGATGAGCGGTTCTGTAATATGTGATAAGTATGTGATGTATGTATCTATGCTCATGATGATAATAACTCGTTTTGTGTTGCATTGTGTTTAGTGCTCATTCTGATTGGTAAAAGATACCAAAGCAAAAGTTATGTCGATAGTGATACTACAAACTTTTCTTACATTTACCTTTCCTACTAAACTAATCCTACTCAAATTAGTGATTATGTCATTGGCATTGTAGAGAAAACAAATTTTGCTTTTAGCATAGTTTTTTTTACAGAGACGGCCGACTTGTTTGGGAATCTTCATTTTGAGAGGAATTAATAAAATACATGTATCCTTGTCTATTTTTATAGGGCTGATGTCATTAGGTATCAACTTACAATATAAAATAGATTTAATCTCAATTAGAAAATATTCATACACATTTCTATACGTATATGTATAATGGATACGGTCAGTGTTCGGAATGGAGATTGTATTACGTAAGTGCTAGATTCTGGCTCTAATTAGCATAACCAACAGCAATAAAATCTATTTTTGTAGTTTACCTGTAGTACACGGAGCCGGCAACGCGAGTGTCCACATCAGAGTAGAATGGGGCGATCGTTGGATAGTCCAAGGGGAATTGCATGTTCACAAAGGTTGGGATATCGGTCAGGAATGAAATCAGTCCGTTTTGGTTGACCTGAACGAAATTGTATGCCAATATATATATATATATATCATATATGCCAATGCAAATCGTGTTACAAAACTTGCTAAACAAGCCTTGATATGTGACTTCATGTTAAATTTTTATGCATGTCTTTAAAACTTACATAAACTCCTGTGTACTGTGTCCCATAAAACATGATGGGAGTTTGAAGCCTAAGCTCAGGGGACGACACATCATCCACATCTCTTGTCACCACCGCGTCATCATTTTGAGGTCCAAATGGGAACAGTTTCAAGCTCACCGGATTGCCATGAACTTGAGACGTCGGTCCAATAATAGCGAGTAAAACGAGGCACCAACTACATAGCAGGAATTTGCTACTCCTTGTCGGCATCCCAAGAAATGTTCTCAATCTCTCACTATTTTGACGTTTCCCCATTTTGCATTCACTAATGATTTACTGGAATGAAAATCCTAGTTGATTAAAGTATCTTCGTCTCCCTTCTTCTTTTTCCACTCAACAACATAAATTAATTAGAGAGATAGTGTGTGTAAAATGTTGGTAAACACAAAAATTAAACGTTTTATGAAAAAGACACAAGAATTTCTCTGTTTTTGCACTCTTTCCAAAACTCACAAGACACCCACTCTATCTTTTTCAAAGGAGTGAGGGGAAGCCAACAAAAGTTTCAAAACAAAACGTACAGGCATATATAATCAAATATGTGCATCAGAAAAAGAGTGAAAGGAAATGTAATGTCGAATTTTGTTAAAAAGCTCTCTTGTCTTGTATTCCTATCTTGAATCTTTGGTCGGGAGTAAAGTAAATGTTTGTGTCTTCCTCCTTCTTCCAGTCTTCCTAACGTTATCTCAAAGAGTAGGAAGGAGAAGGAAGTGAAAAAGACAAAACACGGGTGTTTTCTGTTGTTGTTGTTCACTCCACAAACTCCGATGAATGACTGACGCTCCTATAAAGACTCTTGGCTCCAGGTCAAAGTTTATTTTTGGGTTGTAGTTTTGTGTATTAGTAGTTGGTTGTTCAAGTTAAAGACGAAGAAGGAACCCTCTATCTGCATCCATTCTCTTGAACATGCACACAAGCACAATATATTATGTAACATATTAATGCATTTTTCTCTGTATATGACGATCATGATGATGATGATGATAATTATCGGAGAGAAGACGCGAAGGCAGTGCAGTTTTGAAACACGTTGTCTCTGAGCAAGAAACTGCTCTTACCATGCATATTCATCTATATATTATATTATCAATATAGGCGAAAAGGAGAGCATTTTATCGTGACTTCTACTGTCGGAGTCTAGTTTCTAAGTAAGGTGCACTATATGGTACATTGTGGAGGAGATATGATATGAGAATGTGTGTGGTGCTGTTAGAGCAGATGCTATTTAGGTTTAAAAATTACATGCTGTTTTATGTTTGTTGCATCATGTTGCATTGTATTATCATCTCATGTTACTCGCCTTGTCTTTAATATGTATATAGTTGAAGGAGGAAGAAAACGCTTTCACAGTTCATTTTTTCACTCTCCCACTGGAAGAGTATATTGTGGAGACATTGGAGATGGAGATTTTTAGTCGGTGTTTTTAAGTCAACATGAATCAAGTCAAGTAATATAGCAACTTCATCTTAAAACTTTGCTCCCATTGTCATATATAGGCATATGTGAAAATTTATGCTGATCTAAATCCAGTACAGTATTGTGTGAGAGGAAGGAATATTCTTGCATGTAACATGCAGTGCAAGGAAAAGGCACTTGACGCGGCGCTATGAATGATGGGAATTAGAAAAAGAGATTGTTTGGTGTGGTGCGGCAAGCTTCTTTGTGAAGTGAAGCTGAAACCTTTTTCCTCTGTGTGGTGTCACCTTACACCGAAATGTTTCAAGGGTCTTGGTCTTGAGAAAAGGGGGTACGCCCACGCCTGCAGTTGATCTATGAGTTTTGCTTCTCTTTCCTTCTTAATATGCCCGTGGATATAGCTATGATGTATGAAAGAAGGGTTTGTTTTGAGAATTCCTGTTCTGGACGCTTGGATGGAAATACGATACAGAGCAGTTAGGTTGCACTTGTCTTATCTATAAAATGCAATGTGTCCTATTCCTACACAAGGCATAAGGCTAATTTGAGTGTTAGTAAGAAATGGTACTCATTGACAAGAAATGGTATGAGTATAATAGGAACGCTATCTCTTAAACGCTTGGCTTGGGCTTAAAAGTGTTAATTTGGCATTCAAAAAGTTTTGGAAAACTTAATTACCTTGGGGCTAATTGCACAAATTTTAATTCTAAAGTAGTATTAAAGTAGTAAGATCAAGTAAACTAAAAGTAATAGTTATAACGAGCATGAGTATTTCAAATTAACTTGAATGAATTGATTTTTAGTCAATTACAACGCCAAAATGTATTTCAGCCTTAAGTTCCTTTAAGTATGAAATGGGAAGATCGAACTTGTCTAATGAATTAAAATTGTTGGGTTCTGTAATTGCTGAATTTACTAAGTCATTGATTTAGTATATTACATTTAGTTCGTTTTCTACACATCCGTACAGGTACTTTAACGTTTGATACTTGTTAGCAATGAAACAATATACTGTTTGTTTTCTTCGCAATCATTTTACTAACCAACTTCAACAACACCATTTGTTGCTTTGATTTTGAACTATTGGAACTCATTGCTGTACACATGGATTCTAATGTTAAAGTTAAAGACATTGATGATTTGGTATAATTTCTTTGATCTAATGCAACATGCCTTATATCTCATACATGGCTACCGTTGATTAATCAATGTTAATAGTAATAATAGACTAGAAGTACAATGGGTTGTATTGTATTAATCATGTTTCATATTATGTGAGAGAAAATCTATTTTTAGACAACTAAACGATGATCTAACATTTCCAACACAGTTTTATCGACTTCGTCCCAAAATCGGATGCAAGAATTTTATGAGTTGGAAATCGTGAAAATGGGTTACAGATATCAATCGTTCCCGATGTGTTGGAATTGTCTTTCTTCAGCCGGCTCAAGTTTGCAGACTTTGCAGACGACCTCATCATATAGTTGGAAATCGTGAAAATGGGTTACAGATATCAATCGTTCCCGATGTGTTGGAATTGTCTTTCTTCAGCCGGCTCAAGTTTGCAGACTTTGCAGACGACCTCACCATAAAAATAGGAATGATAATACCCCATTAAAAATTGAGTCTGTTTAGTAAACATTAATATCATTGAAAGAAGGAAACAAGTGATTCATTCAATCGAATGTTTAGTTCATTAATAATTCTTGATGATTCATTTGGCACAGTCAATAACTTACTTAGTTAGAATTTCTTGGCTACCCTGAAATAAAACTGACCAATTCGTCAGTATAATAACATGCATTTTGTAATGCTTAGGCGGTATGATGATCAATAATCCCGAATACTTACATAGAAATTAGTATATAATGCATATTATCAGTCTCGCATCCGGGAAGGAACCATGTACATATTAATGGATGAGTGGAAACAATGTGTTTATGGATGACTCAGACAAAGTGTCGGTTCACAATTCTTCAAAAGTACGAATGCTGCATTTAAATTATATTTTTTATTTCAATTCTTTCCAATACACCAAAAGTGTGAGCTTGAGTTGGTTTCAGCAGCGGCATCAGCAAATCCAGTGGTCTGGCCTTGAAAGCCAAGTTCCAGGCGTATCATAAAAAAATTGTTACATCATAACTTCATTTACAATATGGCTTATATATGCATAAATGTTGAGTCATATACATCCGATCCGATCCCACATATAACGAGTTCAACCACAAGTTTTATATTTTTATATATAGTGAAATGCAAATATCTAATACAGACTCAACATCATGAAAGTAACTTAAGTTAAGACGTCATTAAAACAACAAGTCATGCCGTCATCATTTATTTTATTCACTTACAGACTCCACTTCACTTGGATCATATCATAAACATGAAGCAAAAAAATTAAGGTACCTCACAAAAAAATCGTTTACAACTTCACTTGAAAAGCAATCCCAAATCCCATTAAGCTCAATGGGCAATTCATTCATTTTTGTTGTCAGCGTTCGTACTCCAAATCCAATCCAGCCCAGGTTCACTTAGCTTCTCGCTGTCCATAATAAACGTGTCCACGCAGCATGATCCAATTGTTTGAAGCGTATGCTCAGAGGTAGAAAGACAAGAAGACAGACACTTTTATCTCTTTGCCAAATCCATTTCCAAGCTATGAATCATTCGGTGTAGGAGAATGATGATGTATTAAAAATATTTTCAAAACTGGTTTTCATTATTTGCAAAGCTTCGGCTCTGTACATAGTAGTTATTTGTGACTTCATGGATGAGATGAGGTGACCTGGAGGTGGGAGGGAACGGGTGAAAGCTGAATCATCGCCGTCACTGATCAAATGATTGGGCACAAGACGCAACATCAACTGTCAAATAGACAAGTTCCTTCTCTACTTTTTTATGAGATGTATTGACAGAATTATTATTAAGATTAAAAGTAGCATTTGCTCAAAACAGCAGCAGGTTATTGCATTATGCTAAACCATAGCCTAGCAAATTTCATCGCTGTTTTTTCATTCAAAATCCAATTTGTTCTCAATCTCAAATTTTATTAATAAAAAATTGCCCTACCCTTTCTTCCATTCTATGATGGGTGATAAAAAACTTGCATATATACACCATCTGCAGATCACGCTAGACAAGCTGACTCCAAAAGTAAATATGCATTCTATCGTATCGCGTCGCGAATTCTGGTTAGCTTTCAGAGCACAGAAAGAGTAAAGAGATAGATTGAGGTGGATTTAGATAAGGTAAACATAACGTTGCTTGATATATATTTAGGTACTTCGGCACATGTACAATATATTAACACACACAAGTTTAGGTGGGGCAAAGAAAAAAGTTCAATTCATATAACATTCATGCATATTTGATTGGAGGGTGCTTGCTCAGACAGATAAACTAGTAATTTGCAATTTTTAAGTTTTGTGACTAACCAACTTCATTTCTCCGAAGAATCAATCTCAGTTAAAATTATATGTGCCCTCTGACTTTACATTTGAGTGAAAAATGATTAAATTATGTACTTTGTGTTGTGTTGTAAGTTATATTGATAAAGTAAGCAAGATAGCTAAAAAATGCTTTAGCATGTCTGGTTAAACTAGTTTAGGATAAAATTCAAAGCGATGAATATAAAAGGTTGTGGGCACCTCAAGCTGTGTGTCATCCTCTGAAGATGAGCATGAATGCTATTCTGCGCGTATCTTTGCACATGTACCTTTTCAACTTCCCTTGTTTATAAAAAAGTATACTTTGTGTACTCTTGTCACGGCGTGGCCCATCCAACATCAACTGTTGCTCGTTGTTCATGTTGCTAATCTACTTAGGAAACTTATCTGCTTAGCGCTTATTAAAAGCGTTGATTCGAAAGTCGTGCTTTCAGACTTTTTAAGTGCGTGGGCGGTGGAAAACAAGTTAAAGTGATAAACAACATAAAGTGATTGCAATAATAATATATGCACTGGGCATACAGGATATTTCTTTCTTTCTGCGTGTTCATGATAATACTTATGGACATTGAGAGTTTTAATGCAGGACACGAGAAAAGTTGTATTCGCTACAGCTAAAACTATAAAAAAAATACATCCAGCATTGTAAAAATCCATGGTCAAAGTGAAGCGCGAACAGGACAGGACGGGAGACGGGGTGCAAACGGAATATAAAAATGAAGCTATAAAATATAATATAGCATTTTATAAGTAAAAACAATACATCCAAAGGAACGTGTTGATGTGAAAAAGACATAAAAAATGAATGGGCAAATGAAAGGTATGTTTTAAGAGTTCGTTTTTTTGTGCTAGGGCTTTCTTATATAGTGTCATAATAGTGGCTAGAATGTGTGCAGCATTATTGCGTGTTTAAAAAAATGTGCATTCTGATTCAGAGAGGTTTAGTTGTTGTTGTAGTAGGAATGAGGTTGTTTTAGGGTAAGCAAAGGAAACTCCATTAATATGCTTGTTCAGCCATTAAGACTGCTATTGAATAACCATTTGCAATTTTCCAGTGGTGGATTGGATGCAAGTGTCAGGTTGGGCAAAATGAGCTTCGTGAGAGACGAATTTCAGTAATAGTTTATGGTCTTCTCTTCATTCATTCTTTGTGAGTCGCTTTACTTAAAGATGTTGCGTCGGATGCATGAGATGTTTAGGTATCTTTGTCATGAAATGGTTCAGCTGGCTATGCATGACACGATGGGCATTTTTCTGTGAATTTCTGTGTACCGTTTTTAACTTTACTAGTCATTAAAAAGTCCAATTCGTGAGTCGGTCAAATCAACTGTGTCAAAATCCTGGAACTATGAAGCTGTTAAATTATTCGAGGGTTTCAGAGGGCAAGACCAGGCAACATACAGGACGACATTTTGATACAGAGAAACTTCATAATAGACAATTCTTAACGTATAAGTTTTTTAGAAGTGCTGTTACAGCCGAAAACAATTGATTTAATAAAAGTCAATATCGTTCACTGTAATTCACACATTACACATAGAATTTTGGGCCATAGGTATTTTATCTCATTGTAAAAGTAAATTTGATTTACCACAACAGAATATAAGAACGTTTAAGTAACACATGTATTTAAAAAAAATTAAACATATTTTCAATGCCTATAAGTCAGACAATTGTTTACAAAGTTGCACACGCCAGGACTAGGACTACTGTGTGTAATCAATCAACCTTTTATTCAGTACCATTGCTATTACTGAACAGTAAACTGCCAATGCTACGCAATGTAACCGTTTTTGTTATGTGCAAAAATTAGGACACGAAGAAAAAAACTATTTATAACATAAGACACTATCTCGTTCGTCTATAGGGGAAAGCTAATAAAGGGCAGCAGTCAAAATAATATCAGTTCCAAAACCGTTGTGTATTAAATTTTCTCTTGTATTCTATAGTGATTCTATACTTCTTCTTTCTTCATTTCTTTGGCCATTTTATTTCTCCGGTGTCGTTTCTGACGACTTTATTTAGGGGTGCAGTGTGATCTGATGGCTTACTATGTAAGTACATCCTATCTGCTCTGATTCTCATTTCTTGGTTGTACAGACGTGAAAACATGTCATCAATCAGCATACGCACTTAACGCTAGCAGCAAACATGATTCATGAGGAGCTTGGGAATACTTACATTACAATATATTCTCATTCCTGCTCCGAGCTCAAGTCCAAGCCCTCACTCTGTGTATGTAGCTTTAGCCTTCTTTGCAATCAGGCAATCAGAGATAGGTGTGTAGGTCGTGATTAGCTTCATTTTTCAGTTTGGCTTACACTTGTTCTAGCGATATATAGACAATACGTATAATATATCGTGTTGAAATTGTAAAGAAGCTACAACAATGCCACCCGTTGGCTTGAACTGTTTTTGGAAATCTGATGAAATGAAGCCTCTTCGTATCTATCTAAGTACATCCATGAAATAACAATTGCAATAATAAATTTCGCTACATGATATGTGATATGATATGCCTACAGATATCACAATATTTATGCAAACTGTTTATAGCAAATTAGGCAGCTGTGAAGAGTCTCGTCTAACCATTATATCAGCATGAACACAACATAGTCTTTTCCTTGCTTCTTCCAAGCTATTAAAAACCTGAACTGGATCTAAAACTGGAAAGAAACCAAAACAAACAGTGGGAGTTCCATCAAGCCCAAAAAACAAAAGGGAAATGAAGCTGAGACTCAACATAATGGAATATTTACATTGCATTACACGTTTCTGAGAAACTAGTTGTATTTTCACATATAATTTAATTATCTCGTCAAAGTCGTATCGTAAGAGGCTCCAACTCCAATTCAATCTGTGAGTGTGGAGGAACAAGTAGGAGTGGAAGTGAAAATCGAGGTCTTTAGACGCTACGTGCAAAATACTCTGTTCTTGATTCATATGAAATATTCATGGTTCTAAAAACTAAGCAATCATAATCATACATAGCTTAAATATATACTTTTATGTATATAGTGAGAATGAAGATGAAACCAACGCACTTTGTGTGGGTTTCAGTAAATTGATTAAATGTACACACTACACACTCCTCAGTCACACACACATTTATCCCTCCCGTCCAATTCTTCCTACAGCTTGTCCTGAGTTTTTGCTAAAAGGAGAGCCGACAAAAGGAAATGAATAATATGAAACGATAATCTTGCACGCGTATGCAATGATAATATTCTACTGTGTAGCTTATCATCACCTCATTTTAATCTCCTTTGCTCAACCTTAATTGACAGAAATATTTATCATATCATGAAAAGTAAATAAGTTTCCATTGAAATGTACAAAACGGTTAAGGTTCTGCTGCTGTGGGCAGAGATTTGTATCGCACCGCATATCCTGTTTGTAATCATTTGTTTACCAATTTGAAAATTACTGCTGATGCTTGGATTTGTTTTGTATAGTTAATCGGCATTCAAATTCAAACTCGAAGTGGAGACAGGAAAAACCCTCTTTACAAATATGTCGCCTGTCTACACACACAACGTAGTAATTAGCTCTTCATATCTTACATACACAAATATATATCACCAGCAGTTTCATTCATGAAAACATGGCATTCGGAACGGAGTGTGCAGTTCTTGTTACAACCAATAATTTACTACCTGAATAGATTGGTGCTAGTGGTGGGGTATCTGCTGCTTGTAAACTTGTAGCAAGTACCATCACATAACGATGTATTGAGATTTGAGATGATGTGTGTGATTCAGCATTTTGATGGAGATGATTCGTAAATGATAAACCATTCGCATATGAATTTTCTTGAATGAAAGGAATGTATAAAGAGGGATTTCCTGCCCTTCTTCCATTACATAATGGGCCCATTATATTTACATAATGTATGCATGCACTTACAACAGGTAAACAAGCACCAAGCACACCTGTATGTCTGCAGAAACGAAATGAAAATTGAACCTTGAATAAGTTTATTTATGTATATTTCCTATGCTCACTTTTATCATGCTACAAATATGCAATGCTATATGTTAGTAGATAAAAAGGGAAATATGCCATGCAATCATAAATGTAATGCTAAATTGATGAATTGTAACGCAATTAACCACTACTACTGTCGAAAAATACAAGGAGGAAAAAGATTAAAAAGACTTGCGTACATATGTGTGGTCAAATAAGGGCTCAATCAATTGACCAAACCATAACACCACACTGACAAACCGCAGTTCGTGACGAACTTAATGCTCGTTATCACCCACACTTTTCACAAAAAACTTGCTTATTTTCATATAAATCAAAGTTTTTAACATGCTGGATTATTGACAATCAGAAGCTTGAGTATAAGTTCAATATATATCATTTTACACTTAAATCGGTAATTAGCTCGAATCGTCACACCATTAGCCATTGCCATTATTATAATGAATGAAAATAAATTATTGCGTCCATTTCTTGGTAAAAATGACTTCAATACTTTATCTCCAGAATGACGAACATGCTTTATAATGTTCGGTATAGCACACAATCTACAACCTACTTGTACATTTATGAAGTATGTTACCCCATTTCCAATGAAAGAAACAAGCATTAAGTTTAGCTTATAGAGAAATGTATAAGCTGTCTTTGCATAATTAGTCATGTAAATAATGATTTATGACACATCCCACTTTTCTTGTCTCCGAAGACAGGCTTGAAGCGAAACCAAACCTTTACTTATGCAAGTTTGTCAAAGGCGTACATAATATATAAAAATCTATATGTTTTGTTGTGTTGTGTATATATATGTATATGCCAAATGCGCTAAATTGTATTACATTAAATGTGCAAGCAAGCAGTTGCCATTCATGATGAGGGTATGTATAATAAGTTGTTTACTTTTACGCACACACATTTTTTTGCCTTGAAAGATTCCACGGAACTTTAAGCTAAACTAAACCAAATCCCACGTTTTAAACTGCATCTCTCTTTCTATTCAATCTATCCATATTTTCTTTTTGGGGTTTGCCAAAACAAAAATTTCAGCCTACGTACATTTTTCATAATGTCGAAGTCACACATTGGTATGGTTCAAATGAAAGAGAATGATGATGGTCTGATCCCAAGAACAAGTTTACGGTGGTAATGGCAATCGAATGGATGAGTCGTTCTATATATATTCTATATATACACCGGAAGATGAATGTGATGTGTTAAGCTAAACTTATACAACATATAAATTGAAGGAATAGTTTAATGGGATTCGGTAAACGTTCAAAGAGAATTTAATTTTAATTTTCATATCAGAATCAGCAATATATAGGTATTAAACTTGAGTGGGTTTGATAATTAAATTCTTATGAATGAAACTTGTAATGATTAATTTTTCCTAAGAAAGCGCTTATGATTGTGACCATTGATTGATTGATTGATATGCAATTATGCAAAGTAAAATTGATATCAGACGGAAATCGGAGCAATGTTGGAGAATTCATTTTGTTGCATATTTGAAGAGGTTGATTGAGGTCATCGCTTTTCTGCATTTGAGCAAAGGTTCAGTTGAAACAAGATTGGACTAGATCCATTCTCATAAATCAGAATGTAATAGGAATTATTTATGACGTACTATTTATGAAGTTTTTATACGATTAATGAAATTCATTTGAAACGTCACCTTGTTGAAACGCGTATTGATGCAATTTTTCGCAATCAAGTTTCTAACAAATGTAAATAAAGCAGTGAAATGGAAAAACAGAAAAGATCAATTATGTATGAGGACAAGTTCCATGTATTATATAATTTTGATACACTTTCATGTCACAAGAAAGGTGTGATTATCGCCCACTTTTGTATCCATCATAAAGATGAGATTGATATCTGATGATGATGGGTTCATATTTTCCAGTTTGAATTCAATTACCAGTGTTAATAGGTGGTTGAAAATACATTACCAAGTACTTGACATGCAATTGCTAATGAAATTCATAATAATAACATAAAACTCAAGCTCGTCATAGTTAATGGCACTTGAGATTATGTACTTAAGTATATTATCTCCAGATACGTCATGGAATTTAGAATACACATATACAAGTTCATTTAAACTAAACAAAGTCCAGTCCAAGAATCACAGGACGTTTTTTATATCGTTTCATATGATATTTGAATATGTCACTGATACAATTTAACATTTTGTGTGAGGGGAAGAAAATATGTATAAACGCGTGTAGCATGTGTTGTAGCCTACATAACATAATACGTACATATAACATCGCATAATGTATTACACATGAAAAATTACATGGAAATGTGGAATTAAAAAAATGAGCAGAACTTTGGACGGATCTCTTTTCTGTTAAGCGTCTGCTTGCTTATTAAGTATTACAGTGTGACATCCATCCAACAATAAGCCAAGCCAACATCACACAACACAGGATAAATAGACATCAAGTATAAGTATTCATTTGAACAGATGCAGATGCTGCCTTTCTGTGGTTAAAAATCAGATGCAGGAGTGCCTATAGTCTATATCAAGGAATCATGTATAATAAAGCCAAAAGAAATTAGAGTGGGTACATAATACATGGTATATAAAACATGCTCTACACTTTAGATTTCCATTCCATACGCTCTTTTTGCACTTACAATTTACACACACATTTGTACACACAATGTAGCATGTAATGTTCAACAAACAAGTCTAAACTTGTAGAGACATATAGGCACAACGCATAACATCTTCAACTTATTCGTATTCCGTATATATATACATATCATGCATAATAGGCTATTAACTACATTTTGCACGTTTTCCATCTGTACCATTCACATATAAAAGTAGCAACATTAAAAAGCAGAGACGAGACGACAAGCACGAAAGATAGTGTGGGTGTAATAAAAAGGCTAGCCAATGAGGAGCTCAGAAAATGACGTGATTATTTAACAGCAGCAACAGTCCTCTACTCCTTTTTTCGCATGGTCTTTCCCACTTGAGATTCTTGTGCGGAGCATTTAGAGTTTTCTGTGATTGCAAAAAAACAGAAGAGTAAGCCAACTTTACTTTTCAAAGCTTCACTCACTCCAAGCTACACAACCTGTCTTTGTGGTGCCTATTTCTGCGGTGGCTCCTATTAATTTTTTTGCACTCTTTGTATATCAAGCAGAGCAAAGCTTGTAAGTAAGTTGTTATGCATATAAAAAAAGTATAATATATACGAGTTGAATATGTTGACGAGTGCATAGGAAAGCAGAGGAGTAGTAATAAGTAGTAAGTAGCTAGAAAGAGAAGAGCTTAAATGATCCACGTGCATTGGGATATCCCCTTTATTGAAGGATGTCAGTAGGATTTTGGTCCTGATACAATGCACATCCTTTGTTTACTCTTGCAAGACAAGTCGGGCGGATGGACGGAAGAAAAGTAAATGGAAAATAATATCATTCGTCACATTGATTGATTGAGATTACATACACATTCGTGCGTGTATGCATACATACATATATTTATGTATGCACTACTTACACACATGTAAAAGCAATATATACATATATAGCATCTATATGAAAGTGTACACAATTTCTGAACAAAGTATATAATAGACTGTGCTTATCATAAGAAGTTGAGTTGATACATGCTGGAAAGTTTGATGTTGTGAACTGTACAAAATACATATAAACTGCTGTTACTAATTACACTCTCCGTCAATAGTAAAACATCGTTTTGAATGTCAGTTTAACATCTTGTTAAAGGAAAGTGCTAGTAAAGAGCAGGCGGATGCTGACTGTGAATGTGTATCAGTACCTTTTATGAAATCAATATCCTAAAAAAAGTATTACGATGAAAATGAAAACGACGATACGAAGAAAACGAGTTTAACACGAACTACGCTAAATATTATATTATACCTTTAATAACCTGAAGCGAGTTTTTAAAGTGATTTTAAAACCTTTTTATAATAATTATTATTGATCTATAGACGTTTCCTTTAAATCTTTGGTGAAGAAGTGTATTCATCAGTTTATCTGATTTCCTTCAACGTTTCGCCGTACCCTAATATATATCCTCTTCAATATATATAGTACTTTTACTATAATCTTATGTGTACCTTGAGTCATTTCTGAAAATTGAAAGATCGATGGGACATTTGGACTTTGGGTAAGAATAAATTATGAAATTTTTCGGTATTAATTTAAAATGGATGTACCTATATAGGAAATAAACTCAAATATCACGCAAGAAAATTTATTCTCTATTTTATTTTGGAGTGGAATTATTTCACTTGACAATAACACGCGAATCAAAATCTTATCATGTCCATAATAAAGTTCCAACTTTTATTCTACTGAGTTGCACAACCGCTGTACAAAGCCAAGGTTTTCGTAGTCACGAGTAGAAACGTTTTCTATCTGTAAATGGTAAAGACCTTGCTATGTCTCACATGCTCATGTAGTATTATAAAGTCAACTCAAGTCAAAAAGTGGCATATGCATTTGGGATTTGGATATGAAATTTGTTAAGTCTTGAAAAATGGGAAAGTGATAGGGCTATAGGGTACAAAGTAGAAGTGCATATGAGAATAAATAAATGCGAAAAAAACATGTAATATATTATTGCATTCCGAGAAGAGAGCAGACAAGACGACAAGACAAGCATAAATCAGCATTTTACAATTTACAATCAACTTAAACAAAAAACAGAAACACTAAAAACAGTAATAATCATAATGCACAGCACTAGTTTTGCTATTTGCTACCAACTATATATATCTATCCAATCCAACTACCACTCACTCCAAGTCCTAAGAGAGAGAAAAAATGGAATAGGAAGTTTATGTGCTCTTCATCCTCCTCCATCTGCTCCTCACGAGAGAGGCTACACGGCTACATACAAAATACTCAATCTACAACGTTCAGTTTAACGTTTATACCTTTGGCAGTGCAGATTATGAACATTATGTGTCTATGTTTTGAGTCTAGAGGCTTTTCAGAAAGAGTCAGGAGAGATGGATATTATGTAGATACAATAGAGCGATAGTGGAATGGAGTGGAGTGGATGAAAATGAAAGGTTGGCTTGGTTTGTGTAGTGTATGCTTAGCATTTGAATCAGTCCATTAGTTTTAATTTACCCTGTGGCCATGCATCCAACCAACCCAAACCAAACTAACCATATTTTTCTCTCATACCTTCATTAGCACTGGAGCCATCCATTTTCATTTTGGAAAAGTCTAATTAGCTTTAAGGGAATATAATAATAATAATACACTTTTTTGTTCAGACCTCTTCACTTTACTCCTTACCATTTTTCATTCACGTTTGCAGTTTTAGCCTGCGACTCTATGCCATTATATCCTATATGGGCAAAATTTGTGAGAATATAAAAAACGTTACTCCGCAATAACCATCAACATGATAAATAGCTAAGAAGGGTTTCCTCTTTGAAACGAAACACACTATTTCTCTTTCATATTTCACTATTTTATCCAAAGAAGCTTATTCCAATGACGCCCATTTATACATTTCCGCTCTCTTGCCTTTTCATTTCTTTGGGAGGATGTGAAATATGGTTTGATTTGGAATGCTCTTGATAAAGTCATTTTTGTAGCAGGTGAAGCAATGAATCGGGATATATAGTTCAAGAAATAATTATAATTTTTTTATACATTCCGCCAGTTAAGGGAGATGAGCAGGCTAATAGAATCGGCAATGAAATTTGTTGGATTGGAATTTGAAATGGGAAGCCAAGATCAGACGCGTGCAATTAACAACGGAAGATTTTTCAATAACGTGTTGATTATGATGATGATTATGATGCTTATTAGTACCATTAACATTCCTTATTCTTATCTTGAGGATATCTTGTAGCTTCTCGCGTGTCAGAATAAAAAAGAAGAACGTTGAGTTGAATATGCTTACCTTTTTCTCGAATTGATTATTGTTATCTTTATCTCTGTTTCTTGTTTACATTTTGTGAGAAGATTCTCTAACCAATCTTTATACGATCAAATGGAGATAATAATATCTATATGATTGAGTAATATAGGATACGCACGTGTAGCACTTTCAAAATACTTTTATTTCTTTTATGCTAATTGAGAGAGTGTAAAGTTAATTAGTGTGACATGGGAGATGGATGACATGACTTTGATTTCGCTTCTCCACCACTGTAAAAAATGGTGTTTTGTGTGTAATATGAAATATGCCGCAAACAATAATGAAGAGCATATGGATGTATGGTGGAGTGGTGGAGGAAGGTCTTTTTGATAATGATAATGTGCACAACATTCAGCGTCGTAAGGGAGAGGTGAAATGCGTGGTGTAGTAAATGGATAATGGTTGTTACACGATAAAACTCACGTAATGCATAAAATGCTAAGTTTCAGCGAAAATGCCACGCCACATAAATGTACCAGAGCGTACAAACAAATGTAAATTTTTGAAAAATGAGTGAATATTAAACGAAACATAAAATAGGTTCTTGTTGTGGTCTGGCATTTCAATTTCTGTGAATTTTAATGTCGCTTTCGTGAGTTTGTCGTGTAATGTTAATGTTTCATTTGTAGTTTGTACCCCTAAGATTTTTAGCATATGTTTTGACCTCAAAAACATTATTCGTACCTGAAAAGGTATGCGAAAAAAATTACTCATTAGCAATTTAACATGTGGTAAATTTTGTTTATGCGTCAACTAGGGACATCCTTTTAAACACTTTTTACGATATTCATTATCACTCAATTTAAAATTACATGAAAGAGTAATTATTGCAAAAAGTTTAGTTGTGAACTGCTGCTGAAGGCTGCGTTGCGTACCAGCAACGATTGTGGCAGTGGCAAGATGTTATGTTATATGGTCGATGATATTTGGTAGAGTATAAACGGTAGAATCCAATACAATTTTTTTTCAACTTTAAATTAAATTGTACTGGTAGATTCGGATAACTTGACAAGCCTATAAAAGTATGTAATGGTTACTAAACGAGTATGTATTTAAATCCAAGCTTGAAATTCAACAATTTTCTTATGCTGGCATGAAAAGTCTTTTTAGTACCTAACTACGGGAAACGAACTTCCTTTTTCAGACCACAGCCTTGCAGACAAACCCATAAAACAAATGTAACTGCTTGACATTTCAGCACACATTCATAATTTATGGAACCATGAAAAATAAAATACGCATTCACATTTTTGTCACCTACTTACCTTGTACTCAGACTAAATACAAATGAATTTGCTCTCAAGACTTATACGGCATTCTTGTAAAAACTAAATAATATGCTGGTACAAATGATTCTGGACTGAGCAGATGTTGCAATATTTTGGTTTTACAGAACTATGCAACGTCTCAACATAGAAGCGGCGAGGAAGCATGCGGGTCAGTCTGACTTGGTGACCCCCAGCGGTCCTCCCACAAGTGGAGTAGGAGGAGGAGGTGGTGGTGGCGGCAGTGGTAACGGTGGTGGAGTAACACCAATCTCTTTAAATACCCCTGATATTCTCAACTCAATCTTAAACATCAACCCTTTCTTCGACCCTCCAACCGCGTCAACCACCATCTCAAACCTTGGCACGTCCACCTACACATCTTCATGTGCTGGTCTTGGTGACCATCTAGCCGGAACACCAGAAGATCATGAAAAGAAAGTGTTTGCCACGTTGGAAACACCTGGTGGCTCAAACTTGCCAGGACTGTCGTCTTCCTCAAATTTAGTCACAAGTGCACACGGTGCATCCTCCTCTCTCACACTTCCGTCCCTTCTCGTGCCACCTCCCTCAACTCAACCTCCGTCGGTGGAGTTGACGAGATCCAAGTTGATCAAAGAGAGTCTCAAGCATTCCATCCAGTCCAAGAGGAAAAACTCTGGGAAAGGGGAGCTGGACGTGAGAGCAGAGCTCGTGGTGAAACAAAGAAAGAGAGAAGAGGTACTGCTTCATTTGGGATCCACAAACAATTCCTCCGCTTCTTCTTCCGCCTTCCTCAATTTGTACTACCCTCCCCCCTCTTCTTCTTCATCACCAGATTTTCATAGAACCACTGGCTTTCACAATGAGCCTGATTTGTCGAACACTGAGCTGCCATATAAGGTTCCAATCATCATCTTCACATACAAAAAAAAATTATCCTTGGTTTTTTAGTTTTTTGTCTTTGTTGAAAGAGCTTTTCTGTCGTTTTATTTTTTGTTTGTTAGTTTTTATCTTTTACTTTTTGAACATCATATATACATGCAAAACGCTCAAGAGCTCCCAAATACAGTACATTCAGAGGGCTCTCTTCTTTCTGTTTGCTGAAAATTCCTTTTTTGATTAAATACTCAAACTCCTAAAAGCTAACTACTTATTAATTGTGCCTCAAGAAAAATTAAATCAACCCACCATGTCCTTTAAGACAAGCGTAGGCTATATAGCAAGTTTTTGCGGTTTTGAGTTGAAGTTGAAAAGAGAGAGAGATAATTTGCGTCTGCGTCTGCAAATCTGCATCCATGAAAAATGCCAAAAAATAACCCTTCTCTCTAGACGTTTTGTCTTCATATCACTCAAAAAATTACGAATTAGAGTGAATAACAAAAATGTTGGGGTTTGTGTTTATGCAAACTTTAAATTTTGCTAAAAAATCTTTCTTCATTTGTCCCGTTTGGATCGGACGGAGACGGCATGAAATGCAAGCCAAAGATGCATGCCAAAAAATCCGCCTGCTGTCATGTACCATC
>JAANSM010000354.1:0-30996 GCA_036850725.1 Orchesella villosa | reverse complement strand
TTTTTATGTGATGAGATGAATACGAAGATGATGATGAGTATTATTATGAGAGTCTCACACACACGTTATTAAAATTAGTGCAGAGAAAACATGTAAAAAAGATCATGATTAGGAGACAAGTGTCATCGTAAACATAATAATAATAATAACAATCTTCATCATCATTATTATTACTACTTCTCCTCTTATAAAATTCTTGAGCCTTTATCCAATACAGAAACATAAGTTGAAGTCCCACTCATCGTCATGAAAAGTGAAGCACCCCACACAAGAGTTATGTTTTTTTTGCAAAGTGGGTTTTAAAGAGTGATTTAGAGCCATTATATGTATTTATGAGTGTGAAATGATACGCACTTTGGATAGAGTCCCCATATGGTTCCTTAGACTTTTCAAGTGGTTGGTTGGCCAAGCATTCCAAATCCTTCCTTTTGTGCGTCATTAAATGCTCGTTTCGAATAGGCAAATGTAGAAAAATTGTTAGTGGAGGGAGTATGCTACCACTCTCTATGGTTTACAAGGAATTATTTCCTACTAACCAACCTCTCAAAAAAACATTTGTCTCGTAATCTCACAAACAATGAGAAAACAATGAGAATGACAACAGTTGGATAAGTTGTAAGTTGGTGCAACTAAAATAAAACTTAGATATAAAGAATAATATATATTACATATAAATGTATTTACATTCATAACCATTTTCTTCCAAGAAAATGGAGAAGACTCATTTGAGATTTTCATCATTTATTGCAACATCACAAGAAGCAGTCGGAGATGAGTTGACGTTGAGGAAAATCATTCTCATAGGCCGCTCACTCACTCACTCCGTACTGAGAAGAAGGGGTATGCTCTGATATCTTGTGTGAGTTTCGGTGTTATATAGAGTTGTAGTATTAAACAGTAGTGAGGAAGACACACTCTCTGAGAAACCCAAAAAGTAGCCTATTTTGATAAGCTTGAGCAAACCCACGTAAGATATGTATAAAAGTAGTGTGCTAGTCAAAAAACAGGGTTGAGTTGAGATGAGGGCATTGCATGCATGCACCAACCATAACTTCCCCACTCGCTCCACAGACGAAGCGTCTCTTTTGCTTTACTTTCCATGATTTTTTTCTCGTCTGCTCACCAAGCTCAAGCCTTTCTCTTTCGTTTTACGGAGGGACTCTTACTAGCCTTTCTTCTTTTTGTTTGTTGGGTAGCGGGATGAAAAAAGAGGGTGAATCTTTCTCCATGTTGCTGGAGAAGCGGAAGATGGAGCGAGTGTTGGATTTGGAAGCTGACGTTAAGTTGTGCATTTAAATAATGCATACATATTTATATCTACTTTGTTGGAATGCAAACTGTAGCTCGTAGGTATTACGAAACATATTTAATTTCCCCTAAAAGCCGACGTTCTCAAGTAAATGCGAAGGAAAAAATGTAGGTTTGCAATTTGCATTCCATCCATTACCCCCCAAAGGAGGACTTTATTGTTCGCAGAAAGAGAGAAAAACAATTTCAAAAGAAAGAATGGGATCACCTGCATTTTAAGCGGTTGTATTATAGTCGTCCATCTCCAACATTAAAAAAACGAAACGGTGATGACGACGACGATGTAATGAAGAAGAATAAGAAAAGACCGAGGCAATAGCATGCATGCACTAATAGTAGTGTGCGCGTTGTTCATAGAATGTTAATGACTTTAGGTAAAAATCCCTCATGAAGAAAGTGATAAAAGCCTGAGGACTTGATGAAAATTCCTGGCGACGTGTATCTACATTGGTATTGCTTGCATTCTCCTCCAAATATATATGTATATTAGCTCAAAGTACGAGTGCTCGATGCGATAGGATATATACATATGCAATAGAAAATACAAAGCAAAATTCAAATTGGCCGAAGTTGTTAGCAACTCTGTGAAAAAGGACTACTTTTCTTGACCACAATTTCAGAATTAAATATCACCATACAAACATATATATGAAATGAATGGATAGGCATATAAAATGAATGGGAGTATAGAAAAGGACATATATGTAATATAGGTAAGTTCGTGTCGCATCGTGTGTCGTGTGTAAGTGAAGCGTCATTAACATCTCAAAAAGCCCAGGAACAGGAAAAATAGTGTACGAATACCAATTTCTTTTCTTCTCACTTCTCCTTCTTCGCCCTGCTCCTCTCATCATCATCATCATCATGATTTGGAGTTGGATTTGCTCTTTTGGTTTTGGTGTGACGGCAGTGGTGCAATATATGATTTGAGTTTCATTATTCAGGCAAAGAAAAAAAAACATTTTTGATTGTTAAACACAAGGATTTTTGTGCCATACTCACATCACACTCACTCACCGCTACTTTTCCTTTTCACAAGGAGGGACCATATGCAGTTAAACTTTATGGCAATTGTAATGGTTAGATTCAAGAAAGAAAAAAAGGTAGGAAAGAAGAGTATATATAGCATGTGAGTGGCTAAATTATCTTGTTTCTTTACATTTCCTTGGTTGATTGAATGAAATTTACGTCTCTCTCTCTCCTTTCCGCCGTATTTCCCTTATTCTCTCATATATTATGTGTGGATATATGAAAATGATAGCGACTAAATTCAAAAGTAGGGCCGACAAAGATTGCTTGGACTCTTATGAGATCTGATATGAGTCATTCAACTTTACGGCTGCTAGCACGGACTGCTAAATACTGATATTATTCCATTTTCCTACACAATATGTATGTACATAAAGGAGTAGAACACAACAACGTGCGTGATTTTGCCAAAAAAATATAGGCCTTCATCACATTTTTGAAGCGTGTGTGTGTAGCTTAGCTTATAGCTAAGCTGAGCTCTGAGCTAGCTCAAGCTCACCTTGTTTCTTTTCAAGTGCAAAATAACAACAATGGCTGAAAAGCACTTATACTCGCGGCGGTAACAGTAATAGTCCATAAAGAGAAACAACTTTTAACGGAGCCCACTAATGAAACTGGTGAAACGTGAAATGCCCTCTTCTTTTTCACCGTCTTTTCTACTCTCACATCCGCCTTTCCTTCCTTCTCTTTACCTGCTTAATCTTGCACCGCGTTCCTCTGGTCTGCTCCGGGTTTTCTATTGAATTGATGTGGACAACAACGGTGATGATGATGATAATAGTAAATGCTCCGAATGAAAAAGCTGGAAAGGCTTACTAATGGAATATATTTTTGGCTAGTTGAATGAAAAGGTAGAGCACCACGTGAGAATGACTATTTAGTTGAGTACAATAAATATATCCGATGTGATAGCGCAAAGAAGAGTGTATGTTGCTTTCCTGATTCTCAATTTTAATCCAAGTATTTTCCTTTTTTGCTTATTATTATTACGATTATGATTATACATAAACAAACTTCGTCTCCCTCTCTCTCTCTCTCTTTCGGTCTCTGAGAGAGAGCTTTATGTATGCAATAGGTATATACCGTTGCACATAAGTAAGTGTGATTACTATTGTCTGGCACTTTTTTGGAAGTGCTTCCGCTTTATATAAAATGCATAATGTGATATTATATGGCGTGTGTGTAGTCAAAAAAATATCCACTTTAATTATGTATAAGTGCTACTGATATTGCTGAGGATGGAAAGGAACCCATATCGACCACATATAATTTTCGAGAATTACACCAGCCAACTCAGATATATGAGTATATAGTACAACATAACATATAACTATAAAACATATCATAGTTTTTAGCACCTAGAGCCAAGAGCACACAAGCACCACTGAAGAAAACCATTTTCTCCAGTATTTCTTTGCAACCTATAAAATATATTGCATTTTCAACAAGAGAGAAAAGAGAGAGAGCGAGAAGCAAAGAGAAAATGGCTTCAAGTCTGAATAAGCAACTCTCGAAAATCCATGTCATAAGTAATAATAATCTAAATTGCAGCACAACATGCGTTTCATATACATGCATAAAAATGCCAGGGATAAAGTTGTGAAAATGAGAAGAGTTGAGTTGAAGGGAGTTTGAGTCCTGTACTAACGTTTATTTTTCTCTCTTCCTTCTCCAATAATAGTCATCTCCTCTCCTCTCTCTTCCTTCATGTTTATATAATCTTTAGTGTAATGCACATAATACACATCAGCACGGCCATCACCATATCATATCATATTCGGCACAGTTGAAGGAATGAGAAGAAGACTACTGAGAGAGGATGCCAAAAAGGAATCCAAGTGCTGCAGGGCTTAATGCATTTTCAGAGTTTTTTAGTAGCACACAGCAAAAACCAAGTTCCAACTCCAGCTTCTACTACTACTTTTACATTCCTTTTGGTTTCTCATATCATATCATATTAGTTGAAGGAATTGTTAGGGTATAAAAAGCAAAATATATCCTGATTTATTTTTTGTTTCCTTTCCTTCTACAAACTCCGTCTGTTTCTCTCTCTTGCTTTTATTAAAAGCCAAGAGAGAAGAGTCAAGCTATGAGTAGAGAGTAGGTAACATGGGCTCAGTTTCGGCTCTCTACAAGAAAAATATTCTTGTCGAGAAAAATAATAATTACAATTTGTGATCCAACAAAGCAACTCGTGTAATGACTACTATAAATTTATTAACATGCTATATAAACCTCACTTTAAGCAGAGAGCATAGACAACACAACAAACTCAACTAGCAAAAATTAAGTTTATGTTGCTCTTGTTCTTGTTCCAATGGATTATTATGTATTTTCGATAAATTTCAAGTTGCAAAATTACTAATCCTTTCTAACCCAAGACGTATTTATGGTAGAGTAAAGTTAGGAGCTAGCTAATTTAGAATAAGTATGATGATGGTACAGTATGGTGGCTACAGTCATAATTCAGTTCTAATAATAATTCGACCAAACTCAATTACTCACATCACGTGTGCCTCTACTTACTTTTTCTAGTTACTTTTCTTGCAAGCAAAAATCCTTTTGAGCATTATACGTATGTTACGTTTTTGTTTTAATTCTAATTTAGCTCGAGTAGGCTCATTTTAGTTTCGTTCTTAAAGTTTGAAATAATGTTTCTTTCTTCGCAACTCCCAAATAAAAGGGAAATATTACAAATACTTATGTGTGTGTTTATACAATAAATTCACTCCAACTACACCAATTCAAAAAGAGGATTTATCTATTTTAACACAAACGAAAATTTACTACCAAAGCTTTATACATAAATTATTATTAATCAAAACCCATTTCTGATATCATAATGTTGGTGCTCCTAAATAATCACTAGTTTCTACCCATTTTTGGGATAAATATAGGGGATATTATTACACGTCACGGTGCTAAGGCTCTGATTCAAGCGAAAATATAATACATAAGGCCATGTATTTTTAGTAGTACACTTTTTAATCTGAGTGAGTTCATCGATAGCCATCAACCGCCGTACTAATCTAGTTTTTACTAAAAGGGCAATTATTAGAAGGGAAAAAATTGGATTTATCATTGTATTCCTATTAATTTTAAACAAGTACTACATCATCATGTATCACTCTCTTGTACATTGTTGATTTTTTTATCGAATAAATAGATTAAATATCATTTTGAAATTTTTAACAATGAAATCAAATACATTTCACTGACTCTTAGGTACTTATCTAATAACTGAGGGAGAGTAGATATGGGTACTAGATGAGGATATAGCTTAAGGGAAGCGTGATAGTAGAATTAAAAGTGGGGCTAGTTCTAAATATTTTTCAAGGAGAATCAGAATCAGGCATATGAGAGCTTGGTTGAATGTTGAGTTCAACCAGAAAGAGCTTCAGTTGAGTATGCCACTCATGGGATGATGTTGGTTGTGTGTGATGTGGGGGTGTAAAAAATATCTTTGCTATTTTAAAGTATTAAACTAATACACTTAAGTTCAATTCAGTATCAACGTCAGCAGCTAGAGCTCTAAATCCCAGCCCTTCTTTCAATACTTATTATTGCATCTTTGAATCATTTTAATCTTTCATGCAAAGTTTATTTTAATCGTAATATTCTCTGAATTATACATGAGCAGTGCCTCATTTCTTGAAAATACCTTAAGTATTAGCAGCTTAAGCAGTAGCAAAATATGAAAAGAACTTTTCTTTGAATGTTAAAGCAAGCAAATCCTTTTGAAAATCCAAGAAATACATGTGTACTAGGCCTTAGAGTTATGTAGGCTTGATGTAATAATGAATACAATACACAGTTTATATCATTATAACTTACAATGACGGTGAACACACGAGCACGTCTAATATTACTTGGGTTTTGTCACACTTGATTTATTATGTAGTGAACAAGGGGGATCGACATTTCTAGGTGGGTTCTTTTTTTCAGAGCTTGGTTTTTTAATGTCTCTCAATGTCGTTTCATGCTCACGACGACAACGACTTAACTATGCTCACTTACTTTTATACTTAAGCGTGTAATTTTTGTCAGAACAATGAGCTTTCTATGATATGATATGATCATATTTTTCTTAGTGTGAAAAATTGAGGTTTAGCTAGGTCAGCAACTGAAACACACCTGCAACTTCGAAAAACAATTCATCTATAAATGATAACGCATTCAGGATGTGATATTTTATTTCCATCGATATTTCCGCTGTGTTTCTAATCAATTTTCATGTAGAGAATGTATCCATCTATCCGCTAATAGCTTTCTGAAAAGGAATGTTTAATTGGTCATAAGGAAAGTCCGTGTTGTGTTTTCATGTTGATAGGCCCAAAGACCCAATTCTCAGTTGGTCTCCTTCTACCTCATGACAATGCTTGTTGACTTGCACTAAACAATCAACGAAAACACTATCAGATCCTAGTTCAAAGTGGGTAGTAAAGATGACAAGGATTTTGGTACAATATAGTTCTGAAAATGAGCTGAAGGAAAAGTAAATAAACATGTGAATGGGATCACTCTTACTAGGAAAACTCATTTATTATGTTGTTTTTTTGTTTTGTATTGTACTATTGTGCACCACTGCTGCTGCACTGCACTGCACACATCTTTTTTTCCAAGTGATGATATGATACTAGTGATAACTATATGATATGAAGATGATGATGAGAGACACGCATATTGTTCAAAAAATGATGATGATATTATGATATGGTGATATGACGATAGCTCATTGATGCATCTCTGTATTTTCACATCATATTATGCTACCCGCATCACCACCGTACTTGGTTGAAATCATTCTCTTCTCTTGTATATGAGAAGGGGAGTAGTGCTCAGAGAAGGGATGATCTTCATGATCATCATGATCATGATGTACCCTCATTACATGAGAAGGCATGCTCATAATATTTCATGCCGTCTTGGCCACTTACTTATTCCTGAGTTTTAAAAAGGTTTGAAAACGTTTTTAAAATTGTTAACAATGAAAAAAGGATAAAGTGTAAGTACATCTCTAAAGGTAGACTCCGTGCAAAGATATATATAAACTGTAGTAGTAAGGAACCACTAACCATGATCATCATCATGATCATCATCCTCATGATTTCATCCACTCATTTCATCCTGTAGCTAAATATCGACATAGGTATATGCAACGTATAGTATTCCTCACTACAATCACCAATGCTACGATCTGAGGTAGCCTTTTTCAAAACGCTCCGTTTACAGCTTGCAGCGATATATACGTATATACATACAACATACCTTTATTGCAAATTTTTAGTTGGTCTTCATATAATGCGTGCTTCATCCCTCTCTCTCTCTCTCCTTTGCTTACCTCAGTTTGATCCACTTTTCGAAAAACATTGTAAAAGTAAGATCCTTGTTTGTAACAAAAAGGAATCATTCCCCCTTGGCTGTCCTGTGTGCCAATGCCAACCCAAGAGGAAACTATAAATGTTGGATGAATGAATGTGTTAAAAAATATGCACATGTACGTGCTCAGCACATGCATGCAATGCAATTTATCTGAAAGGATAAAGAGCCGTCGAATGTATTAACTCCTTAAATCTTTTTATTTCAACGAATATAACAAGCGGGTTAGTCTTGCTGTGGCGATGCTATGAAATTCCTTTAAAATTTTGATTTTCAAGGCCTTTAAACATGCTTTAAACGCCATACGCATACAAATACACACACACAAACACTTGCTCACTTACTTAGCTCTATATAGTAATTCAGTCAAAGAGCCCCAATGAATTCGAAATCGCATTTAGTGTGGTGTTGGAAACTACACCAGACGCATCACTTGTTTCCCCCCGGAGGAGTTGTGTAGTGCTTAGATTTTAGTTTTGTGAATGTGAATTTTGAGTGAAAAACCATTTCTCTAGCAAATTGCTTACATTTGTATTACATTGCGTTGGGAGTAGGACAGTGAGGCACCTTTCTTTCGGAATTAATCGGTTACCTTTGGAATATTGGAGTTAGGCCGCTGAGAAACCGTAGTCCAGAAAATTTGTGTACTAAACGATTGTGTTACTGGATGATTAAATTTTATTTGTCATGATTTTATACTTTGGTTTCATGACTTTGTGCTTTTAGTTGTTTTTAATAAAAACCTTTTTGGATTCTTTTAACTCACTCAAAAAAACGGATCAAGTTTTAGTCAATACTTTGACTTAGTGTTTGGTGTCAGAAATTTAAGTGAATTTATACTGCTCTTTTGAATTGATATAAAACTGTTCAAATGAAAATTTGCACTACGGCTTCTACTACAACTTACTTCGGAAGTTTGAAGGAGTAATTCTTTTCAATATGAAGTTACTATTGGTGAGTGGAATACATCATACAAATAATTTTTTTTTAAAGTTGAAGTAGTTCATTATATTCTCATGAAAATTTACCGTTGCGTTCAGTTCCGAAAATCAAGTTCATTCGACAAAATTAATGTTTCGCGTTAAGCAAAGTTAAAATCAGAATTTGGATGACTCTTATGCAGTGAGTGAACAAAGTACGTACGATGTACGGAATGCGTTAGATGACAAATGTGGGACAAGCTTGTATGCTTCTGTCTTCAATTCAATTTCATGTGAATAATAGCTAGCTAGGATCACCCTTTAACGGCTTTAACCATAAAACCATTACAAAACCATTTATGAGGGTTTTTACGATGTAGTGTGAGCAAATTCGCATGTAAATTGTGAGTTGGTGTGGGAATTGATTCAACTTTGTGAAGCTGTATAGCAAATTTTTGGCATTTTGAAGCCAAAATGAATGTTTGATTTTAAATTACCCCGTTTTTATATTGAATCAATTTTCCTCATGGGTCAAGATTGGCATGAGTTGTAATTGATATTTTTTTGCAGTTTCGGTGCAATGTGAGACTTTAGAACTGAAATGAATGAAATATTTTTGCTTGCAAAATATTGAAAATTAATTAGAAGAAGCTCATTTATTTCTCCCACCGAATTAGTAATCAAGTAAAATTTGTAGGGTTTGGAAGGTTAAAAAATTAGGCCAGTCACCAGTTCTAAAAGATTTTTTAGTTGTACATAAACATTTAGTATAAAGCATGGAACTGAATGCAACAATAATTTCGTGAAAATACGGTGTACGGGTCAATTTTACCCTGAAAAGAAAACAAATATTGAGCTTAAATGCTTGTTGTTAGGTATTACTCGTGGTAGGCTGTACATTATGGAATGTGGTCGAATCACGTCGCCATCCTCTCCGATTCCAGAGGATGGCTGCCCGACCACACCACCCTAGACCCCCACGACATCATCACCACCACCATCACCCAAACATGGTTGCCCAACATTCAATAAGACAGCCACATCGCAGCTACAAACCTCATCATAGACTCCATCTCCCACTACTTCATGGACTCCATCGTCATCCTCCAAACAGGCATCATCATCACCATCCATCTCATCATGGTCACAATCAACACCATGGCCATCATCATCATCCACATGCTAATGTTCATCAACAAACTAGACAACAGCAACAACAACAACAACAACAACAACAGCAACAATTGCAGCAGCAGCAGCAGCAACAACAGCAACAATTGGCGCAGCAGCAGCAACAACAACAATTGCAACAGCAACAACACCAACAGCAAATTGCACAGCAAGCACAACTTCAACAGCAGCAACAACAGCTACAACAAATCCAACAACAGCAATCACAACAAAGTCGACTTCCTCAAAATCAAGTTGCAGTGAATTCATATGCCAATCCCGTGAAACCTCAAACACCACTCTTTGGTCACGGTTTTCCAGGGGAAAATGCTCCAGCTCAGACAACCCCAACAGCTGCTGCACCTCCTGCTGTCAAACAACCTGTCAGACAATTTCCCACGCCACATCCCAACTTCTTTCACCAAGATGATATTCCGTTCAATGAGCAAGTGTCAGAGTTGCCATCCACAGGAGGAGGCTTCTCTCAACCAGCTACAGCCCCAGTTCAACAAACCACTTCTGCGTATGGCCCATCAGCTCATGGAGATAATAGTCCGCATGGCTACTTGTCTTCAACTTACAAAGGATGGAAACCTATTGCTAAGCCTTATCAAAATTCCTATCCTCGTAGTCCTGAAGCCCTCGGGCCACTCCCAGATTTTCCACCAAGAGGTCCTCAAGACTTTCCACAAATTTCTGACAATCATTTGTCACCATTCCCGGATCGTCATCCTCTTCAAGATTTTCCTAGTGGGCCTAGTGGTCCTCCACCTCCTCAGGATTATCCTACTGGACCAAGTGAGCAGCAAAACGGGAACCCTCCGCAAGACTTTCCAAGAGGACCACCGGAAAATCTTATGGAAGGATTTCCACACATTCCTGATCCACCTCAAATTCCTAACTTTTCACAAGGTCCACAAGAAAATCAACTCATGGATCATTCTCCTCAAGGACCTCATGATAGTCATATTCAAGGAGCACATATGCCTCACCATCACCATGGTCCTCATGAACCTCATGGTCATCATGGTCCTCATGAATCTCATGGTCCTCATGAATCTCATGGTCCTCATGAATCTCACGGTCCTCATGGTCCTCATGGCCCTCATGAATCTCATGGTCCTCGTGAATCTCACGGTCCTCATGGTCCTCATGGCCCTCATGGACATCATCATCACCATCATCCTCCACGCCATCAACAACACCGTCATCCTCAGCATCATAATCATCCCAACAATTTTCACCATCATGCTCCAGGACAACAAATGTTGTTCCACCAACCACCTCCCAGCCAGGATTACCTCTTACCACCATCCTCAACTCCAAGAGATCAGTTCGAGTTCTTGCCGACCGGAGGTCCATCTCAAATAGATGACTTCAATAATCTCAACACAAACACGCTTTTCCGTGAGAATATAATGCATATGCGACCCCAATCCAGACCAGTTCATCACCCTCAACAACAGCAGCAACAACAACAACATCAACAACAATCGCAACATGCCGATCATTCACAAGACATTGTTGTCCCACTTCCCCCAGAAGTTGGGGATAGTGTCCGCCTGCCCAACTCGTTATTCACGGATAATTCATGGGATCAACATAAGCAACCCTTTGAAACCAGTCAGAGTGAAGAGAATGTTGTTGTTAAGAAACCGAAATTTCCCAAACTGAAATTCCACGGTGCTGGAGGTGGAGGTCCACCCCAAAATTCTCGGCCAAACAGTGATGAAGAAGTAGAACCACCACCAAGTGTATTTCCCAAATTCAAACGCCCTCGTCTGAATAAAAACAAAATTCTTAACCAGGGCAACAAGGATCACAGCAATGAGAAACATAATGGAGGTGGATTTGGAGATCATGAGCCAGAAAATGATGGACCACCAAAGGTACCTCAAGCGTCAAGCGATGAAAACCAAAATCAGCCACCAAATGGACTGAAAAACAAGTTGAATGGGGGTAGGGGCAGAGTGAGAATAAGGACTAGACTTCGCCGACCAAACCCTTTCAACAGTGAAGAAGATGGACCTAGAGGGGGCGATGGGCCTAGAGGAGGGGATGGACCTAGAGGGGGCGATGGGCCCAGAGGAGGCGATGGACCTAGAGGGGGCGATGGGCCAAGAGGAGGGGATGGGCCCAGAGGAGGCGATGGGCCAAGAGGAGGGGATGGGCCCAGAGGAGGCGATGGACCTAGAGGGGGCGATGGACCCAGAGGAGGCGATGGATCCAGAGGAGGCGATGGATCCAGAGGAGGTGATGGAGAAAGACAGGGGCCGGGACCTATACTTCAAGGCAACAGACCATTCCCTCCATTTCCAAAGGATAGATTGAGACCTGGTTTCAGGAAACATAATCAAAACAACCTTCAAGATAATAATGAATCTAAGGAATCTCCTGGACCTGGACCCGGTCCAGGAATTGGAGGAGGATTCGATGGCCCCGGTGGAGGTCCTGACGGGCCCTTGAAATTAAATTCGGAAGAAGGTGGCCCACTTTCTGACTTTCCATCTTTATCCTTCCCACCAAGCGAACCGGATATTTTCAGAGACTTTCCCTCTCAAGGACCACCTCCTCAGTCACAAGAAATTTTCAAAGAAAAGGAGAAGGAACGTCGTGAGCGAACAAGGGAACCAAGTAGACTAAGGCCGTTTGGAACAATTAGGGGCAATATTGGAAGCGGAGAAAGGGAAAGGCAACAAGATCAACCTGAAAATCATAGTCCTCCAGAACCCCCACCACCACCACCTCCAGCACACCGACCCCATCCCGGTTTAAGAAGACGACGACCAAAAAATCAACACAAGCAAAACCAGCAAAATCAAGATAACCATCATGGTCAAGACCAACCAAACCACTCCGAAAAGCCTCAACCCACACCCCCAGTCATTCCACATGACCATCCAGTATTTTCTGATGAATTTTTCTTCCCACCCGGATTCAACTCAGATCCATCCAAAAACCAAGGGGAGAACCCGGTGTCCTTTATTACCATGCCAAATGCTAAACCACAGGTGATACATCACAACGCATTCTCATCCCAAGAGCAAACACCACATCACCAACCACCTACAGTGTCCTCAACGCCTCAACATCATGCACAACATCTGTATCCTGGCAATAATAATAATAACTTCCATTCACAACACCAACACCAACCTCAACAGTTGCATTATGATGGGATTGACAACATTGGAAGAAGTCCCAATTTTGGTATAAATAATGCCCCCTTCTCACGTCATCATCCTTCACCACCAGGTATTCAGCTGTCTGCTTACTCGGATCACTTGCCTTTCACTAGAGGACCCCCAAGAGGAAGGAAACCACCACGTGGTCCACCTCCCTCAAAAGCACCACCACCACAAGCCATTCTAAACCCATATAGCTTCCCTGCCACCGCTCCATATGGACACCCAAGTGGCATAGCTTATGACCAGATGGAGAACGCTCCACAAACACTAAACAGTTACGAAGTTCCTGATGGAAGGCCTGTAATTTTCCACCAGCAGCAAGGTCCACCACCTCATCTTCCACAACAACATGGACCTCCACCCCCTCCAAATAACGTCCTTCAAATGCCACCTCCCTCACCTCTCCCCCCACCAAGACAAGTTGAACCTTCCCCTTCACCACCTCCAGTAGTACAGGCTTTACCAGCCCGTGGAAGACTTCCAGGAAGACATCGCAAGCCACCAGTCATAGCAGCACCTGTCGATCCAATAGGCCAAAGTGCTGAATTTGAGCAAATTCCAGCCCAGTACATTGAACCAGCTGCATTGAATCCTGAAGTGAATCCTGGACCCACCTCAAACAATCCAGTGGCTCCAATGCCAGCTCCAGCAACACCTCAAGTAAGACCCGTATACACAAGACCACACGTGCACCACTCGCCCGATATTCACCCACCGGGAAGCTTCTTTGATGACTTTTTCAAACCTTTTGATGCCAACTTCGTACAGAAACAAGGAGCTGCCACTGATAAAGCTGAGGGCAAGGATCATGATGAAGAGATTTCACAGTCTAACTTGAGATTGAATGTTGTACCTAGCCCCAAAGGTAGACCAAGTAACGCTACCACCAGCGCTGAAGAGAGGAGGGCTGATCCACGCAAGCACTGGAGCAAATTGAAAAATAAGGAGGCCAAGTTAGCCGCTGTAACAACAGACGCTAGCACCACAACACCAGAAAAGATTCCGGAGAAGAAGCCCTTTGGAAGATTTAGCAACAAGAATCATTTGAAAGCAAAGATTGCTGACATTGCTCGCAAAAACTTTCAAAATCATTTGATGGCAGTGGTAACAGATGGGACTGGTGAAGAGAGCCCAGCTGTGACTACGTATAAGCCGTCATTAGTCTCATCAGGTATTAATATGTCATCACCAAGAAATCCTGAAGGAAGCTCCGATAAAGCCACCTCCTTTTCTAAGGAGACCACACTCAAGGTGATTCCAACGTGGAACACTGAGGATGATTTGGTAGACTCCAACATCCCAAAAACTGTTCGTTTCAGCAGTAAAACGGATGGTGGTCCAATATTAGTTCGTGGGAGCGGTGGTGGAGGAAATAAAAATGATCAACAGGATCAAGACGGCACTACCATTCTGTTCAAGTCAAAAAGACAGTTTCGTCGTAAACGACCAGGAGCAGGACAAAAGAAAGCTTCCTTCTCTCCACTCACAGCATCAACTGGGGATCAAGCTAGAGAGGATGAGGGAGTAGCAGGCCATGAACATAATCATCAGGATCATGACGTCGCTGTTTTGTCAACAAATCGCTCAGATCGACCTACTCACGATGATAACAATCTCATCCTCACTAATAATGGGAATGAGGGTGATGATGGGATCGGGGATGGCTCAGAGCCGACTCGAGTCGGGGTGCTTAGACGACGCAAGCTTTTTCCTAGAAGAAAAAACTTTTCCTTATCAAACAAGATCAAAGCCAGCTTGTCCTCCCAATCACCTAAAGACTCGACGACAACACCTGAAGCTTCCGAAACGGAACCTGTTACGTATGGAGAGAGTCAATGGTTTCGCGTTAAGAAATTCGAGAGCCAAGAAAAAGACGGAGGAAAGAATTTGGATGATCATAACGGAGGAATCCCCGTACTGAGCACTCCTGTCCCAACTCCAGAGTCTAAGACTGTCCCTGATGCGGACGCGGATGTAACGGTGGCAGCATCATCATCATCATTATCACCAGTGGTAGCAGGAGCTGATCCTGACATAAGTAGTAAAACTAGGAAACCTCAATCAGAGGCTGTTATTAGCAAAGATGAGAGACCGTTTGGGAAAAAGTCTTCCAAGTTTCTTATGAATAGGCTTTCAATGGCGTAAAAAACTGACACACAAACCAAAAATTTCATATAGGGGTCAAGCGAGAGATATTATATTATTTTTCGAGTCATGTAATTTATTACTTTCGTCATATATCCAAATTTCTAAATTTTGACGCTTAACACGAATCATATCATATTCATATATGTTTACGATTTCGGATTCATTTAAAAAAGAATTCATTCATAGTAATATATATATACATCTTCATCTTCCATAAAAATATAAATAGATATATAACTTTAGAACGTGCATAGTACGCACACACTTTTGTAAATTTGTAGAGGGGTTGAATTATAAGGACATAGTTAAAGGACACATAATATACACCAGAGTAGATATTATGCTATTTTCAGAGCTGAGAAAACGTTTTTATTTTTTTGAGAAAAGTAGACAAATCACTCCATGGGGGGTTTAATACAAGACTACACATAAAATGTTGTTGCAATATATACATACCTATATACTTTAGGCTTCACTCGAGATTATTCTTTATATATTTTTGCGAGCATTAACACTTTCTCCTCAATCAATGCAGCTTTTCATTTAGACTAATATGTATACTTATGTTAGACATCATATACTTAGGTTAGCTAAAAGGTACACTTATATATTATGTTATGAATGTACATGTCAGTAATTGTGTTGTTTTTGTTCTTGTTGTTGATGTTGTTGCTTGTTTCAATATTAATTTTCATATTGCATAATATATAAGTATATAAATATTATATTATAATCGCTCATTACCAGAAAGAGAAGTTTCATTGAGGGGTATTGTTTTTTCATGCTATTGCCTAGTTTTCTTTATTGATTATTATCGTTTTTGAGCAGCAAGAAGAGAGGGGTATCGTGCCAATTTACGTAATACATACTTCGTACATACATATAAAGTTATATAAAATATATATTCTTATATGTAAGAATTTTATGTTGTTGATGTTTATTTTTTATTCTGTTGCAGGTTAAATAGGATACAAAAAAAAATTATGAAACACAACAATGCAATGCATATTAAACAAAACAAAAAATATTAACAAAATAATTATATCAAATCAATCAATCAAAATGTAAAGCAAGTAATTCATTAATTAACTAATTAAGGTGAGATAATGCGACGATGGTTTTTTATATTTTATTTTGAGGTTGTTATTATTGTTGTTGTTTTGATTTGAAAATGGAATAAAATTCATAATGAATAAGCCGTTTTTGGTTTCCTCGTTCATCGTTCGTCAGCATAAAAAAGAGTAGTAGCATTTTTTTAGATTGTCTCAGGTTGTCTTTCTCAAACCATATTTTATGAGAGAGAAATGACCGTGTGTTTTGGAACGAAGTAGAGTCAAGGTTTTCCCATGTGAAATGTCCTTCTGTATGATGATATCGAATAGTTTTCAAGCTTTCATTGTGTCTTGGGTTTTTCTTCATTTTATTCCTTCACGTACACATTACACGTACGTAAGGTTTTTGATTTCAGTGCTCCTTTCTAAGGATGAATATAATATAAATATGTTGGATGAATGTAGTGCACACACATTGCATTTTTGATTCCATTCTAGAGAAAAAGACAAAGGGAGAAGAATATAAATGTATATATGATGCACGTCCTTATGTCTATAGTAATTGTGATTCCAAGTTTTCGAGAGAGGGTGCATCATTATTGTATCAGTCACTACTTGGTATAGTGGCGTAGTTTCAGTTGGTAGTCTGTACCTATACTAGCATATTATATGGAGCCTCCCTTACTTTTCTCTCAGAATTCTTGTCTCTTGGCAAAAGTAAAAAAGGGTATCACACTAACATTGAAGAAAAGGGAGTTAGTGGCAGAGTGGAAAGAAATGTGTGTGTATATTTATATATAAGTAAAATGTATAAATATGTAGTTACGTTTCATGTACAAAACCGTTAAGGAAGCGGAGAGAGAGAGAGAAAAGGAAAGAGTGAGAAAGGAAGACGAAAATCATGAGAAACGAGAATTACTCCGGGATAAGGAGAAGGAGACGAAGAAAATAAAGGATGGAAAGAGAGAGAAGAAGACGACGATGAGGAAAAAAGGCATTTCGTTTGCATGATGTATAACCACCCATTTCCTCGTTTTTCCATCCTTTTGTATATATTTTCAGCTAGAATTGCTTTGCACTTTTACCAACTTAACTTGAACAGAGAGCATTGCAACGAGCCACTCACTCAGTCAGACTTGCAGTGACTTGACTTAAAGAAAAGTATACAGTTTATACATATTAGTTATATATATATATAGATACATTTATCCAGACATTCATTCATTGCACTGTCGACATACTCCGTCCATTCCTTGCATCTATTCATAATATGGGAGTAGCAAAGTGGCAAGGGCAATAGGATAACAAAAGAAACTTCTCTATCGCTTTCTTTACTGATGACGGTGGTGCTGGTGCTGGTGCACGGAAGTGATGTGTGTGGATATATTCACACAGACACACACATTTTTTTAATAAATATTCTACTTATTATTATAGATATTCACATCCAGACTGGTAAAGGATTTGCAAGTCTCTGAATAAAAAAAACCGAATCTAAAGTTGACTGACTGAATGCATGCTTCACTTTCAGTTTCGTCTTTTTGCTCAACTCTTGAGAAATACAAACGTGTATCTTCTTTTTTTTTAGAATATTATTGCTGAAATATGTGTGAGAACGTCTTGAAAATGAGAATGACTGGAATGACGTTGAAGGTTTTGGATTACATTGTTCATTTTGATATGAATACGATACATGCGTGCAGAGAGGAAGAGAGAGAACGATTGCAAACTCTATATTGTTGGATTATTTTCTATTTCAAGAGAGACCACTGTGTCGCACCTCAGGTCTTCTATTAACAAGGTTGAAATGGGAAATTTCTTTTTGAAATTACAATTTCTGTGGACAATTACAATATACAATAACGTATAACTTTTTTCTAGTGCCTTACTCATTTTTTCACCTTTCCCCGCCCTATTTTTCTTTCAAAGTCTAGAGAGTTATTGTTGGTATCCTCCTATGAGACGGGGACTTCTCTTTAGTCTCCAGGCCCCTCACTCCATTACTAAGAATATATCATTTAGTATATATATAGATTTATGTATACAAGGCTTCATTTTCCCCTTCATCCTTTGCCAATCCTTTGGTGTTCTTGGTATTTCGCAATATTATCATTTTTGATGCAAATTTTGTTTCTCGGAAAGATGTTGAAAGCCCTCATGATGAAATGGTCAGAAGGGATTCCACAACGAATTTCATTTTTCTACTAAAACAGGGTTCACTTTTAGTGCAAGTAGAGCTCTTGTATGTGCTCTCTCATCCTTTTCTCTTTGTTCAGTGAGAGTACAAGGGAAGCTTAAAAACGGAAGAGTCAAGGGATTCCATTTGTTGCCATTTCAAAGGGAAGGTTGACCTGAGAATAATAACTTTTCCTTGGTTATTATTGCACTACACACTTTTTCCATCTACAACTACACGTTTTCCTCCTCCAGTTGGGAGGAAGTGTGTACAATAAATAAGTAAATAAAAGTTTTCCTTTGGCTACAAGAAATTATATTTTGTGTTATTGGCCAAAAGGTGAGTGGTTTAGTTAAAGGCGTCGTTAAAATTTATGCTTGTGGTGTGGCTACATATCTTTCTTTGTGTAAGAAAGTGTCGTGACAAGATTTTCCTTTATATCCGCGCTCTCTCTCTCTTTCTTTGCTATTGTCATGCATACCTCTAAATGTTACGAACATATATATGTATATAAACCACAAAAGCAAGTCCAGGTGTTTCCCCGGGTGGCTTACGTAACCATGTGGAATGATGGTCCTGATTGGATTGAAATGGGAAGGCTTATTGGGAAAAATGAAGATGTACAAGACAGGGAACATGGCCCGTCTCACTTTTTTTTATTCCTCTTTCCTACCAATTTTTACCACATACAATTTCTGTCTAGATTTTTATTTCCTTGTGCACTTGCTACATATAACGTGTGGAGAGTTCCCTCTTGCTTCAAACGATCCTTTAGAAAATGTAGTGAAAAGTGGAGAAAAATGGATGATGAAGGCTACTTTCTACTACCACTATGGTGCTGATGCTCTTCTCTCTATATTTTTCCCTCACTTTTCTCAAACCCACATAAAAATTGAGGAAGAAAGGGAAAGGGTAAACGAAGTGAAGGCAAAAGTCGCTCTTAAACTAAGAAGGACTTGACTCTAAGATTTCTCTCGTTCTTATCACCAACCTTTTTTCTCATACCAGCACATTTTACTTTTTTTGAAGACTTTATGTACATGCATGTACATACATATATATCTACTCGCCATGAAAATGGCAAAAAAAAGTTGCTTTTTATCATATGTGCAGTGTGACCCATACGCACTAGAGAGCCACGTAAGTAGAAAGCTACAACTAAACTAAACTATCCAATATGTCTGACCTTCTCCGCTGACTCCTGCTGTTCACTTTCCATTTTCTTTTTTTCCTCTCACTCAGCTCTCTCTCTTCTCCCACATCATATCATACATTTTGTATAAAATGTTAGCGTACATAATAAAGAATGGTTTGGAAGGGAGATGGATAGAAAGATGGATGGATAAATGGGTAAAATTGGAGATGCAAAAAATAGCATTGTGTATTGAAGTTGAACAAGTACATACAAATATATGTATACAACTAGAAGAAAATATGTTGATATTAGCTCTGAAAAAAAGGGAAAAGCTTTTTATTTTATATTGCACTACATATTGGAACATCTGAGTGGGAATAAGAGTTAGCTTTACTCCACTCAAGAGGCAACGGGCACACGGCCTTTAAAACAGATTGAACACTACGTTTTTCTAATATCTTTCTCGTTGTTATTCTGTACGCATCCGAAAATAAAAAGAGGATAGATGAAGAACAAAAAAATAACATAAATGTTACAACCGGAACAAGAAAGCTAACAAAAAAAGGAAGGAGTGATTTTTACAAGTAAAATAAAGAAAAGGAAAGGAAACCGGTAAAGGTGCATAGAGGCACATTACATTATACAGAGTGTGGAAAGTACGAGTAGGGTGAAAGAAAGAGTAGTAAAAATTGTAGCATCATATCACAATCCACCACATATAACACACACACACACACAAAAGTGCATAAGAAAAAGGGGAAGAAGTAGCAAAATGGGCAAATTTATTCACAGGTCTCGAATTTGTAGTTTGCGAACTCAACTGTCAAAAAATATATCGCCCTCATCCTCTCTTCTCCTCTCTATTTCTTCCTTGTTGGTTTGGTTTCGGGTGACGAAAAGGTTTTTCCTTCTTCGTCTTCTTCCTTAGTCTTTGGCTATATATGTTCGATGTGTTCCCCCTTCTTTTCATTGGATTGGGATCGCCATGCAGTTGTATAGTTTTTGTCTATTTTATTGCTTCAAATGGATAGATATCTCTTTCTTCACTCACTCCTTGCTATTATTTCCTCTCCATTTTACATATATTTGGGGAAAGAGATCTTATGGTGGGATCTATCGTGTCTCTATTTCATATGCAAAAGTGGCTTTTTGAACCCTGCCCCATTCTTTCCTCCTTTCCATGAATGCAGTTTGCATTCCATTATTATGATTATAAGCAGAGAGAGGAGAGTTGCGGGAGCTGGTGCCTTATACATATTTTTATATGAAAGGGGAAATAGGAAGTGGTGGAAGGGAAAAAGGAGAAGTTTTAAAGTTTCTGATTGTGAAATATTTATAGGTGATCAGACCGATAAAAGCAAGATATTTTCCAACTGTTTCCCTTCTTCTCGCTCTCCATCTCATTCTTTCACCAGTTATTTTTATAGGCCAATCTTGTCTAATGCACGTAAGTATGACAACGATATCATCGCTCTATTCCGTCTGTTTCTTCCAGTTTCCCATTCCCTTTTTTTACTACTTCACCAAGGGAGGAAGAAGGCTCTGTCTAAGATTTTTCGTTCAGCTGGACAATTTTTCCCCATCTGGGTAGAAAGTGAGGCCAATTTTTATTGTGCATGGATGGATGCATGCACGGCTTTGTGATCAATCTGCTTCTTTCCACATCAAATTATTTATATTGCATGTGAAGACCAAAGTTTTCACACGCGTTGCGTGTAAATTTAGGCTTCTACCTAGGACGTCTTCATTAAACGTTTTATTAATCAGGAAACCCAATCTTTTATTGGACATTCGCTACAGTTACCAATTCACTGTTTGCAATATAAACTTCTAAGGCTTTTAAGATCTTGAGTTTCGCGTAATTTTATTTCTTCAATATCACTCTTTTGTGACTTTTGTTACTGCTTTCATTTGAAATGTTTGAAATCCAACCCTTCATGTTTTATAACTCCCTGGCTAGGTCAACAAACGGCAAAGCCAGCTCTGTTTTAATTTTGCCTACTTTTTACAGCGCAGTTCTTACTATTCCCTTTAATTGCTAACTTAACTGGGGGAAGGATTTTAAAACTACTTATCGTGTAAAGACTCAAAAACCCACCCAAACGACTTTCCTCCGTCTGTTCCATTACAAACTACAGTGATTTAATCACCACCATCATCATTTACTATATGCATCAAAGTGCCAAAATAAAGTCGCATTGCATTGGTTCACTTCACTTTACACTGATTTCTTTTCATTCTCCTTTGATACCTTCGAAGAACAGAATGGAGGAGAGGGTGAAGAGATGCAATGACCATTTAAGATATTAAAAAGGTTATAATGTTCATTCCTCCCGAAGGAAACCTTGTTTAGGGAGTAAAATATGGAATGAGTATGGTACTTTTTCCTTCTTTCTCACTATTTCAGTCCACTTGTCAACTACTCTAGTTCCTATTTCTTTTGAGCATCCTATCTTTATGGTTGTGATATGCATATTATCACCATCTAGCTCAACGGTCCTCTTGTCGCTGGTGGTGTAGGGATAGGGAAATGTTTCAATAGAGATAAATATGGTCATCATCATCGTCATCATCATGTCTTTCAAAACCCATGGCTACTTTACTTATACGAAGCAAACTAGTAGTGCACTTCACATCACATCACTTCACCATATCTTATTCATACATGTTTCTTCTTGCATCAACTTTATTTCCTTTCCTTATTCATTCATTCATATGAATGGATCCTTAGTTGGTTAGAAGGGAGGCTGAAGGAGAAGACGAAGAGGAGAGAGGAGAAAAAAACTGTTTTAACATGAAGCGACTCACTTTTCCCCATTCACCGTCTGCAAGGAATGCTTCTTTACACCCGTTGACCTCCCTTTAAAAAGCCCCATAACGACTTGTAATTCCTGAGAGGAGATTAGATATGCTGAAACATGCCTTGGGAGCATTTCCCTTTTTCGTTGGGGCCACATCATGTGGTGGTGGTGTGGAGTAGTAGTAAAAAAAAGCAAGAATAAAATATATTGAGCAAAATGTGGAATAATATGAGAGTCTTTACATGGAGTATTACTCCATATTCCATACATTACGTTGGAGAGTGTGATGTCGATGTGATACTACTTGAATGGAATCACATCGCTCAGCAGCTTTTCATGTATTTTTTTTACTTCTCTCTCAGAATTTGAAAATTGACTTTTTTTTGGAGGAGAGAAGAGCCCCCCCTTCTTCTTCCTTTTGGCAGGGTCTGGTATGGCCCAGCAATAATGCCTTTTGATACATCCCAGTGGTGCAACTTAAAAATATCTCTATTACCACTGATATTCATGTTCGGTACTACAACTCCTTGGAATGATCTATGCAGTACACACTGTACACATAAACACAGCCAGTTTTTACTCGTCTTCTCTCATTTTTTATGATAGGACAAGTGTTTGCGTTTGTTGGAAAGAGAAAAAAGTAGGTATTTGATGTGGGACAAGACGTAGGAGGGAAAGAAACGTTAGAGTTTACAACAATGAACTGATTTACCATTTACCATTCTCGTTGCTTTTTTATTGGCACCACCACGGCTACCACCAACCATCACACACCAGCAGTAGTCAAGTTGTTACAATGCAATCCAACCAAAAGTTGAAGAAAAAAATATATAAAAGTGACCAAGAACAATCTGGCTTTTTATGGCTAGTATTATTACATCCTAAAGAAAATTTTTTACAATAACGCAATACAATCAATAATTCAAATAAACTCATATATACGCCCTACTCCTCCCGTAATGTGTCTGCATAAAAAATTGTGTGTTGTCATAAATCTTTACGTATATTAGACTCTTCACCATTCCATTCCAAACTTTTATTTACTGCGTAGGGTGAAAGAAAAAAAAACAGGGAAAGATAGAGGTGGAGGCAGCTGAATAATAATTTGGAATATGCATGACAAGTGACTGTTTCAAGAGAGAGAATAGGAAAATTATCACAATGCGATGATGTTACATGCATATATGCATATATATACTTATATGGATGATGATGCCGCATCACACATTCTGTGGAAAACTAAGTTTTGTAGCATTATGAATGGAGGATGAAGTGACATTCTACAAACTGGAGAGAGAGAGAGAGCAAAAGAAAAAGAGAGTTATGCTGAAGAAGAAACAAAAATGAAAATCTTGAGCGGAAAAGGAAAGCAGTTGAGATGGAAGGGCGTAAGAAAATTGTACATCTGTGTGGATGTGCAAGCATGAATCATGAATGTATATTACATTCTTCCTCTTCTCCCTCTCTCTCTCCTCCTATGCACATTGTCACTGTATCATATAGTAAAAGAAAAGGAGAAGCAAAAAATACGGAGATAAAGTCAAGGATCTCCTTTCGATCTGCCTCCACTCTACGACTCCACTGTTGTGTAAATTGTTTGGACTGTATTATGAATACCAAATGTTACACTTGGGCTGATGCTCCGAGATGGAAACAAGGCCAGAATGAAGGAATGGAAAGTGTAATATGCGGAGTCAACAATGCTATAAGTTTTTTTCTCTTTCTCTATCTTTTGAGACAACGAAACGAAAGTCAAGTCACTTATCCCCAACTGTACATGAGCAACATAGCACAATATTATACAATGTTTATATTATGGAACTTCTTTCATGAGAGTAACGTATGCAGTTATTTAACTTATTGAGTGTATTATCATAATCAACAGCCTCGACTTTTTCTTTATGTATAAAATAAAACTTTCCATTGCATTGCATTGTCGCGTCTTTATTTTTTTCTAAAAAAACATGTATTATATAATATGTATAAATGTGTCTGTATATTGGGTTATCTTTATTTACAGCCTAGCGGAGATCCCTACGCATTTATAGAGTTTTGGGAGCACCATGCGGCAGCAGCTGCATTGGCGGCGATGAACAAACGGAGTTGCTTCGGAAAAGTAAGTGATGATCATAATATCATTCCTCTTTAATACAATTTTCTCTGCCATTTTTTTTTCGCAAGAAGTTGCTTCCCTCTCCAAAACTGACGCAATATTGCTTTTTGCTGCTGTCGTTTTCTTTATCGTATATTATACAACACAGTGTCATAATTTTAAGTCATAACATAACGTTTTATCATCAAATGCTAGTCTGTGTACAGCGAAGCTGGCGAGTGTACAATATTTGAGTCGCTGCCATTGCCAATGATTGCATTTTGCTGCGGATTAAATTTTTCTGTGTTGCAAAACTCATAAAAATATCTATATATTTTGTAACTGGTAAGACATGACGTTTGTTATCTACAAAAATTCGATACAAAAAATTGGTGTTAATGTAATACACTTCTCAAGTGACACCAATACAATGGTCAACATTGAAACTGAAAGATTGTCTATATATATTATTGTTTCTTTCATATAAAGTTTGTTTGGAAGGATTCTCCTTCTAATTTCTCAAAACATTTTTTTTGGACACAACTTTTCATGTTGACTCCAAAACCAGATAATATTCTTTATATTTACTTCATGGATCATTGGCACGTTTAACAATAGATTGTGAGTCTGCACACACTCCCAATCGTAACAATGTCAAGAAAAGTAAAGATAATAAAAAAGGGGACATGTCTTGTATGCATGCGAAGCAAAAGTATACTTCCTTTTTTTCTACCAAACTCAACCTTCTTGATTGTATTCACAGCGGTGTATGAATAAGGAGCAAAAGCATGCATGATTTGAAGCTGATTGACCATAGAAATGATGATAGTTTGATGGTAAATCTCCTAAAGAAGGAGAAAAAAGGGGAAAATAAACTTGCCTCTTGAAACGTTTGTCCAGTTAGTTGCATTGTATGGGTAATACTGTGTCCAAAAAAAAGTGGAGGAGAAAAGGGGATCCCGTTTTTTTTCCTTTTTCTTCTCTCGCTCGCTGCTTCCTTCTATATACACTCCTGTTTTTTATTCTGTGACGACGAGCGAGCGAGTAGTGAGTGTGCATACACATAGTTATATAAATTGTGTGAGGTCAGACGAGATCTGACTTGATAATGACAGTAAGTGCCATTGAAGGAATGGGAAAGTAGGTACATGTGAATGAATGAGGAGAGGACGACGACGACGGCTAAACCCATCCTATCCTCATGTATACATACGTTTTTTTTCTTCTCCCCTTTGCATTTCTTTCTCGTGTTATGTTGGCTAGTTCGATTTAGTCCGAGCAATTTGACCATTAAGTCTTTTCCTGATAAATGGCACTACACATACGGAGAATGTAAGTTGGAGAACATTTTGTACAATCAATATAAATGGCGTTTGGACATTTGGTTAAGACAGGTATATCTTTTCTCTCTCCCGTCTTGTTCTTGTTTCCATCTTTTTCTTCCCTGAATTTTTCTTCGGGTTGTATTGCAATAGCAATACTAATGCAAGACATGAACTGAGTGAGAAAGATGGACACACAGCATGCATGCAAAAAAAACGTTTTTTTAAGTTGATCGGGTTCAACATGTAAACCTTATCTTGTTAGTAGAAAAACGAAAAAAAAATCTGGTTCGGCTGGTGACTGATAAATACATTTTTTCCACGAAAAAATCCAACTCAACTCAAAGGTTTGACGCAAGCAAAGGAACAGAGAGTAGACATGGAAGGAAGAAGAGAGAGAAACTTAGATTTTGCTCAATCAAAGCACACATATTGCATTACAAACATGAGAGAGAGAGAAAAGCAGGAGCGGAAGTCTCTAGTTGGGTTCATTTAGTGGGAAGTAGAAAATTGCTGAGAAAATTTTTGTTGCTACAATGCAATACATGGATATATACAAGAAATATTTCTTGCTTGCTCTCCTTCCTCTTTCCTGATTGATTCCGTCAAGCTCTCCAAAATGGTTTGACGCAAGCAAAGGAACAGAGAGTAGACATGGAAGGAAGAAGAGAGAGAAACTTAGATTTTGCTCAATCAAAGCACACATATTGCATTACAAACATGAGATAGAGAGAGAAAAGCAGGAGCGGAAGTCTCTAGTTGGGTTCATTTAGTGGGAAGTAGAAAATTGCTGAGAAATTTTTTTGTTGCTACAATGCAATACATGGATATATACAAGAAATATTTCTTGCTTGCTCTCCTTCCTCTTTCCTGATTGATTCCGTCAAGCTCTCCAAAAAAAAGTTGTAAACGCAACGCCTCGATATCTATATATAGCTAATACCGATATTCTTATATATGTATACCTTGATAGACTCACGTTACATGTTCATGTAACATCCAACCAGGGATTTCTTGTCATGGGATTGAGCACACTTCATTTATTAAGTGCCTTCTATACTACATAGCACACACACACACACACAAGTTGTAGATTTTGACGGGTTGCGATGCAATCCATGGTGTGAGAGGAAAATCAGGTGTTTATATCACGACACGACACCCTTTTCTTATTTTGCAATACACTTCTGCCCTGTCATGCCATCATGCTATGCCGTCATGCCTTGCAGCTTGAGATTGGCCATGACTTTCTTTTCCTATTTGTTTCAACAAGAACTCCCTTATTATTATCGAGTAAACGAGACGAATATTATCCTTGTACTTCTCTATAACGCACATTTCTCTTACAATTTAACATGGCGAGACAAGCTATTTACCTAACTTCAAATATTTGATCTTCCATCACCTGATTATGGTTATATCATACCATCATATTTCTCTTTTTCGACTTGCCCTGTCCACGGATTCCGACTACTCATATACAAAAGCATATTTCTTCACTCTTTATTTGCTTTCGTGTTTCGCTTCCACTGCCGCGCCAGTTGGTATTGTAAATGGAGAAATAAAGAGAGTCAGAGGGAGTCCAATAAATAAAGCAAGTTAATGCAAGAGAAGGGAAAGGAACCGGTATAAGAACCCGGAAATGCAAGGCTTTCTTCTCCACACACATTTGCTGATGATACCATTGTATATATACTGATGTGATATATAAAGTAAATGTACATAAGTGTGTGTTTATACAATGTGTGATATGGTGTGATGGAAATGCAGTAGTAGGGAGTGAGACTCACACACACTTATAACAAATGCAGAGGAAGGCAGAGAGTCAAACAGAGATAGGTATCAAAAAGTATTTGTCACACTTCCGTTCTCTTTTCCTTCAGCTCGAAAGGAGGAGAAAAAAATGTTCCCTTCTTTTTTCTTAGAGCAAAAGCAAAGGCAAGCCAAGGAAAATGTAAGATGTTTAGACTTGTATATTTCCCGTTTTCATGTATGCACTCACATATAAAGAAACTTACTATCATCATCAGCATCACATCATCATGTATACATATATAGCATTTGTAGCATTTATGGTAAAAGATTATTTTTTTTGTGAGAAGGAGAAAGGAAAAGGGAATAAAAAGAGGAAGAGAAGGAATAAGTAGAAGGGAAAAGCTTCTTCTTCTTCATCGTCTTCTTTCCTTTTTTCGCGGCTTCACTCCATTTCTTTCTGTTTTAGTGGTGTTCTTCTCCTTGACAAGGGAGAAACGTGATGTGAGTGTCACTCTAATACACAAGCTTCTTGTTTCACTTTCCCTTTTTCATCCTCTACATTCACTTCCACCAAAACCAACAGTAAAGTATGAAGTTCTTAAAGAAGAGCCAGAAAGATGGTTCAGATATAGATGTACTTATGTATGTCTTTTGATATAGTTTCTTTTGTCGTATTTTACCATTATATACGTATACTTTGTTACAAGACGAGATTCCTTTTCCGCTCCTTCTGTCACTGTCTCCAGTCATTCTTCTTATTGTGATGTCTTAAAGAGCCAGAACTAATTTGAGACAAATGCTTCTTGTTTCACTTTCCCTTTTTCATCCTCTACATTCACTTCCACCAAAACCAACAGTAAAGTATGAAGTTCTTAAAGGAGAGCCAGAAAGATGGTTCAGATATAGATGTACTTATGTATGTCTTTTGATATATTTTCTTTTGTCGTATTTTACCATTATATACGTATATTTTGTTTCAAGACGAGATTCCTTTTCCGCTCCTTCTGTCACTGTCTCCAGTCATTCTTCTTATTGTGATGTCTTAAAGAGCCAGAACTAATTTGAGACAAATTCATAAACTCGGAGCAATTAAATTTCTAAAAAATGTAATTGGAATCCCACGTAGAAACTGCCAGGCATAATTCCAAGAAATATAAATATATATAAATGAATTTTACTTGCAATTTCCGGGTATAGAGCAAAGGTTGGGTTGAGTTCTTGTGGTCGGAAGGCTGAACAGAAGTAAGCCGATGAAGATGCATTGGAGGGCGATGAATGTCTGCGGCATTTTGCTAGACATGTGCTAATATGATGATAAACAACTCCATGAAATGAGCCATGGCATAGAACAAACAGAAAATGACAAAACATTTTAGGGCATTAGCAAAAGAATTGGAGCTATGTTTCTACTTCTCCTGCTTTGGTGTACTGAGAATTTGTGGGAAACTTGGAAGAGAAAAGAGCAGCTTTATATTTGTGAAAGGTATTTCGCCCACGCTCCAGGGCGAGTACGGATGTACACATGTGCTTAGGTACAAGGGAAATATATAAGTAGATACGTAATTACGTTTCAAGGAAATGAATATGTAATCACTGTAGTGAAACTCCAACATCAATGTTGATTTTGCAAACAAAGTAAATAACTCATTAATCAAGAGTTTCGCCTGAAAATATACAAGCACAAAGTTAAATCAACAATTTTTTGTTGTTGTAACAATATACTCATAATTTGAGACGAGTTTGAAATGTTTTAAAGAACGAGTTTTTTTATAAACTCTTTCACAATTTGTGCCCTCATTCGTTACGAAACTTGAAATAGACAAAAAAATTAAGAGTCTTTAAACATTTCATTCATTTGATGAGAAATTCTAGAAATATTCTAAAGAAATGAAATTCTTATTTTATTATATTATGAATCTTGATGATTTTTTACATGTTTATAATTGGGTTCCTAAGGAATGACGTAGTGACATTTTCAACCAATGTTTTCACTCGTGTTTTTTTATGAATTTCTCATCGTTTGATTTTTTCAGTTGTGTTTACCAATGTGGTGGGTTGAATCATCAAAACCACGTCAGAGGTTCACAAAGAGAGTAAGAGATCGTAGTGTCACATTTTATGAATGTGTCTATTGTCTCCTCAATTTAATTAAATTTTCGGCTTCCCTTTGCCCAATCGAGTGGGCACTGATTTGATTGCATGATGAGATGATGCTTCATTGAGTGATCGTGCATGATACAAAAACGCGTTTGTAGTGTAAAGCACTGAAAGATCTTTTTCTGAAAAAGAAAATCACAGGAAAAAAACAGCTACAGAGTTGACTTGGGTGCTTCAATCTTTCCATCTCACTCATTCCATTCCATGAAAATATTTAGAACATTCATCATCTCTCTGAAGAACACTCCAAGCTCAACTTTGATGCTCTAACATTTATGAGATATTTCTTTGTAAGTCAAAACCAAGTGCTTTTTCATAATTTGACACAAAAGACTCATTTTTTCTGTAGGTGGGCAAGGACAAGGCATCTAGCATATGCTATGCTATAAATGTCATTTTGTGGTACACCTCCATATCCAACGACTCACGTACTTCTTCTTTCTACAAAATAATTTACGCCTCTCTTGACTTCAATTTTCTCCCTCTTAATTTAATCTCCTTTTTTCCTCACATTTTTCATAAGTGCCCAACCACTACGGTTGTGTTAAGAGGAGCTCTCTCTCTCTCTCTGCCAAAGAAATGAAACGAGTCGGTAATAAAAAATAACCGTGTTGTTCTTCTCCAAGCATTTATTACACATTGTCGTGTAGAGAGGAAAGGAGAAATGGCTGGAGAATGGGAGAACATTTTATATATAGCCTACAATATATATTATATGCGTGGCTACTTAAATGAAAAATAGTGGGTCTTAAGTTGAATTAATGAGTTTGGTTGTGAAGGTGATTGTTGGTGTGTTGTTATCGCTTGCTCGGTTGTTGTCGCAAGCCTATTTTTTCCTTCTTTTTCTGAAGCAACAGTAATATTACAAGCACATGCCTTCCTCACAATGAAAACAAGTGGCTGTATTTTGCGTATGTCGCTCTCGTAGTGGGTACTTGTTTCTTCTAAAAAGAAAGAAAAAATCGAGCAACCTAGAGAAAATAACAAAAGCACAATAATAACTCATAACAAGGGAAAAAGCTAGTCTTTTCAATTTTTCCCATTTTTACGCCTCTATACTCATCATGATGGTGTTGTACGTAGTTAGTCAAGGAGAAGCCTTGTTTAGAGAAATCCTTGTGTATATAAATTGTATGTGTAAAGCCCTTTTCTTCCTCCCCAGAAAAAAAAAACTTTTCTTTGCCATATTACATAATGGTAGCATTTGACGGAGAGATGATAAGTGACTGTAGTTAGAGCCCATTATAGTAAAAAAGTCAAGTGAAAAATTCCCATGAAGGGAAAAAAGGAGCGAGCTTAAATGATGATTTGAGAGCTAGTGTGAGTTAGTGAGTGCTAGCTTTGTATAACAAACTGTTTAGGCA